>APFE030642043.1:283932-458802 GCA_000404065.3 Pinus taeda | reverse complement strand
TTACTTTTATCTGTTGCTAATGCTTTTGATTTTGAGGTAGAACAGATGGATGTGAAGACAACATTTCTTCACGGGGATTTGGAAGAGGAAGTCTACATGAAGCAACCTGAAGGCTTTGCGGTGAAGGGTAAGAAAGAACTGGTATGCAAGTTAAAGAAGTCTCTGTATGGGTTAAAACAGTCACCAAGGATGTGGTATCAGAAATTTGATACATTTATACGGTGACTTGGCTTCACCAGAAGCAAAGCAGATCATTGTGTGTATTTTAAATTAATTGGTGACCGTGTTATTTATCTGGTCTTGTATGTGGATGATATGTTGTTGGTTGGAAATGACAAAGAAATTATCCAGGATTTGAAGACCCAATTGTCCTCCAAATTCGACATGAAAGATCTCGGTGCTGCAAACTATATTTTGGGCATGGAAATTAAAAGAGATCGGGCAAAGAGGAAGCTCTGGTTAAACCAGAGGAAGTATGTCGAGACAATATTGCAGAGGTTTAATATGCAGGATAGTAAACCGGTGAAGGTTCCTATTCCTGTAGGTGTGAGGTTATCTGCTGAACAGTGTCCCAAGACACAAGAAGAGGAAGAGGACATGTCCCGTGTTCCATATGCAAGTGCAGTTGGTAGCTTGATGTATGCCATGGTCTGTAATAGACCAGACATTGCACATGCAGTGGGAGTATTGAGCAGGTTTATGTCAAAACCAGGGAAGGAGCACTGGGCAGCAGTGAAGCGGGTTTTCAGGTATTTGCCGTGGCACTAGTGATTATGGTTTGGTGCTACCAAGGAAGAGCTGGATTGGACAGAGTGTTGGATATCCGTGGCTTTGTTGATGCAGACTGGGCTGGAGATCTGGATCAGAGAAGATCTACAAGTGGGTATGTGTTTAACCTATTTGGAGCTGCAGTCAGTTGGATGAGTAAGAAACAATTTGTAGTGGCACTATCAACTACAGAGGCAGAATACATGGCAGCCACTCATGCAAGCAAGGAAGCAGTTTGGTTGCAGAGATTGTGTTCAAGTATGGGGTTAGTACAGGGAGCTATAAGGATAGATCGTGACAACCAAAGTGCAATTTTCTTGGCAAAGAACCCTGCTTATCATTCAAAGACAAAGCACATTGATATTCAGTATCACTTTGTGAGGGATATGATAGAAGACAAAAAGGTGTTGCTAGTAAAGGTGGACACTTTGAAGAATACTGCATATGCATTGACAAAATCTGTGAGCTCTAAGAATTTATCTTGGTGTAGAGAAACAATGAGCGTTTCAGGGCTGGAAAATGACTAAGCTCTCCTATGGCCCCATGTCGAAAGAAAACAACAAGTGGGAGATTGTTGGGTTGTGTTATATTCTTTCTACGAATAACCTACGTAGTGAACCAGGGGGTTAGAGGGGGGGCGAAGCCCCCCCTTTATTGCACCGATTCCGCAAGGGGGGGGTGGCAGCCCCCCCTGTCTAGGGGGTTTGAGGGGGGCGGGTAGCCCCCCTCTACGGGGTTCGGAGCAGCGCCCCGAGAAATTTTTTTTTGGACCCTATATTAGTTTGGGCGAACCTACCCATGGTTTTCGGTCCATGGTTTTGGATGCGATGGTTTTTTCGGTCCGTGGTATTGGATGCTTTGGCATGCATAAATATGTATTGTAACATTGAAAGCAATATAATGAAAAATCAAGTTGGTAGTCTCGGTTTTGAGATCTAGTGGGAAATCTCTGTGTATATGTGTTTTATGTGTTATGCTCTTACATTTTATTTTTCCTGTGATTTAGAATTCGTATGCAGGTAATTTCTGTTCGGGGTTAAAACCTACACAGATGTCACTTTGGCATTACCCGAAAGCAACTATTCCATCCATCAGACCGGAATCTTTGTGTGGACGTTTCCCTAGCACTATTCGAAAGTAATGATTCCATCCACCTTTAGTTCAGTTCAAAGATGACCTACAGTGATGTTTTTCCCCCCTCACTTCCTATATAAGGAGGGTAAGGCTCATTGTAAATGCATTTGAATTTGGAGTTTGAGTCAGTCTGAGTCTTTGAGAGTTTGTGTCGAGTGCCTCTCCTGCTCTGCATTTGCGGACGTTCAGTCTAATCTGTTTGCATCACGAGAAGAACTCAAGTCCTTAGGTGATTTGGGAGCTTGCGCATCAGTGCTTGACACTGGTGTGAACCTAAAGTGGCTGAGTCATATAGAGAGTTGAGCAGTCTGTGTTTGAGTCTAAGTCTTATTCTGAGGTAGAGCCTATCTTTCGCCAGGTAGCCTTCGATATTGCTTGTTCCTTGCGAATAGCATACAGTTCGATAAATGTAAAGATAGTCAATCTCTATAAAGAATCTCTCTGTAAATTTTTTTATCAATTATGAAATAAAATGAGTATACCATTCTACATCTGAAAATACTTTGTGCATGTATAATGTTTGTTGTGGTAGTAGTTATCTATGAAGCTTACATTTGAAGTTCGCAGGAAGTTCGCCAAAGGAACAAAGGGACACCAAGGTCGTTGTTAGGCGAGGAAGTCGTTGTTGGGGCCATGAGAGCATGAAAGTTATGAGTAGGTTCACCACTGGTTCACCAGGAATCAGTAATCAGAGATAATTGAAGAGACACAACAAGGCCAAGCCAGCAGAAAAAGTGACAGCAGCATAGCGTGCGGAGCGTGTGGCATTGTAGCAACAACACTGTAGCACACCACTGTAGCAAGCTTGTGACCAGAAGCCCCTGCGAAAAATTGTTATCAGAGCCAGTAACATCTGGTTCTTAAGGTCAGTATTCAAATATTTATACTCATAGAAGAATGGAGCCTTTCCAGAAATCAATTTCTTTCCGAGAATTAGAAGAAAGAGATTATCAGGCTGAAGAGAACATTTTAAGGGATATGTTTGCTACTTGTTCTGGTAGAGTATTAAATTCTGTTGAAATTTCATATCAAGAACCCCAACCTTTAGCCCAATGCGAACTACCTGCAATAGCTCCCTCATAAGTGTATAGTGACCTTTCAACTTTCCATCTAATAGCCACTACTAGAATAAGTATTAAAGAGTCTCTAAGCCAAATTTAGGAGAATTTAGATAACATACAGACTCTATCTTTGTTAAACCCCAAAGAATTACAAGTAGGGGCAAAAAGGCTAAAGACAAATTATTTTCATTTAGGATGTATTCGAGTGGGAATCAATGCTCTAACCCATAAATGGCTAAATACTTTTGCGCTAGCTACTGTTCGAGATATGACGCACAATAAGTATACAGATTCCTTAATAGGCAGGATTGTTGTTCCTTTATCTGATGGCCCAGCCTACTTCGACTGTTATCCCAATTTCTCTATCTAAACCTTTGACGAAACCATAGACCAGATTCTGCAACTACAAATTCAGACTACTGGTTTCGATATGAAGAAAAAGAGGAATAATATTGCCATCGAGACCAAAGGTTATTTCTGTCACACCAATACCTTATGGCCAGCCATCCGCCACACAGCCAGCTGAGACTCAAAGTCAAGTATAGTTGTCCTCACTGATGTAAAGAACCAAAAAATTCAGCATCAGACCATTCGTTGGGAAGACTTGACATTTCCATAACATTGGGTTGTAAATAATCCTAAGCCTCTTATTCCTAAAGCCATTACCTTCGCTGATATTACAGAAAATCTGTCTTCTGAAGTTATATCATCCCCCTGAAGATTTACCATTGACAGACAGGGTATAGAGTTAGCCTGTAAACAATCCAAGTATTACAGAAATCCTTCCACTGTAGATACAACTTGTTCTACTTCATCTTCTTGTAGACATAATTATTTGTATGAATTAGCCCAACTTGTAAATGATTGTTCTTTAGAGGTTAAATCCCGAGATTGTCAAGAGCATGTAAATATGCTTACTCTCGTAGAATTTGACATCCATACAAACCATAACCCGAGGACTGGTATAGCTCCACCTTCCACATCTATAAAATCATGCCCAAATCCCACATGCTCAGACATTCCTTTCCCACACGAACTGGATGTTGATCATGTGCTCATGATTCATGAAATAATTACAGAAGAAGGAGAACATCCAAGGATGACTGAAATGATGTGTTCAATGAGACCAGCCAAGCCAAGATATGGTTTGGGATACCTTGAGTAGGCACATGGTCTGATTCCAGATTGCAGATTTCACGTGTTCCTTTTGACTGCAAAAAGTCTACAGTAATGGAAATTCATAAATTCTTCTCTCTTATGGATGGATGCTTGAAATTCGAGATTAGTGCCCAATGGATGAAAGCCATGTTGAATTGGGATCTGTATACTAATCCTCAAGCAAATGAACTTAACCAGAATTATACACCCATAGAGAAGAAACAATTTGCTGAAGATTGGAAGCATTATATGGAGATGAATAACACTTGGATATCTTTCTATTCATGGAAATATAATATTACTCCACTAAATGTTTTCGTTGGTTCAACTAGCACCTCAGCAAGTAAGCATGCTTGGACTACAATAAATGGATCTAAAGTTGAAACCCCTACGACCTTTCCTCTTTACAAGGGAATTGTCATAGGAGAAAATCAAAATGTAGTCAAGGCTATCCCTTTGATCCAGAAATATGAAAATGCTCTAGGCATTCATGGAAGAATTTAGAAAGCTAGTGAACAACTTAACTGGACAAATACTACAGTAAAAGGCTTGGAAATGAATGTTGCAAAAACAATAGAAGTCAAGGAATAATTTGATACTGTCCAGGTATCACTTCATGATGTAAATAGATGTTTGAATAGTGTATAGTTTGAATCCAGTATGTGAAATGGAAGATTTTCCAAAGCCTAACCTTATAGCTGTCCTGTCTAGGGTCATAGTAGTGGGAAACCTCAATAGCATACAACAACAAGTCAGTTGTGGATAGAATTCGAGAGATATCGAAGGATTAATTGTACATAAGAGCTATGGAAGTCCAACCATTGATTCAATCATTCACGTTAACCACAATGAGACCCTCAATAATCGAATGTCTGGGTACGTGGTAGAGAAATTATGAGCTTTGTTTCATTTCAAATAACCTCGACCCAATTTTATCTTAAAAAAAATAACATGTAACACCTATTTTCTTGTCACTCCACACTCCCTCGTGGCAGAGCCATCGATATGAGACTGAGACGAAGCATATTCCGGGCATATTCGCCCGAGATTTAATCTAGCATGTTCAATTATATTTATTAAAAGAAGTCAACCAACCTACTTCCGCCTAATGTCAAAATGTATACGCCTTCGACAAAAAATAATAGACATAAATATTTCATAAATAATTTATATTAATTTGAGGATATACTATATTAGTTTCTATTGTATTTTCTCTTCTGACATCAAGCATGATAACACTTAATTATATGAGTCAAACTCATGCATATAGAAATATAAATTTAGTGCTAGTGGATACAACAGGATGCAAATATAATATTCTTATTATTATATAAAATGGTTTTTATTATTGTTAAAATTGTTATTTAAATCGACTCAATTACTTATCAATTGATTTTTATGCAGCGAGATCACAAAACATAAGAAAATATATCTCAACGACTTGAAAATTAGCCTCTTCAAGGGAGAAACCTCATTTACACCATATAAATGATCAATTCTTGTATGCAACAAATGATAATACCTCCATAGTATATATAGGAGTCTAAGGGGTCACAATATAATTAGAGCCTATATAACAATAGTAATGTAATGACACAACAATAATAATAGTGGATTTTATGGGGCACAACAATGACAATAGGGGGCTACATTAATGATAACAATAACAATAAGAGGGCTACACTAATATTATAGGGAACAAACATGTCCCTCTCCTTAAAAAATGCGTTGTCCACAATGATTGAGTAGTTCTTGATGCTTATATATAAAATTCTCATCCTCCCGTGTGGAATCTTCAATGGGTAAGTCCTTCCACTTAATGATATACTGTGAAATCGATTTATTCTGTAGTTGTCAGGTTCTTATTTCTGTGAGTAGTTCAGGCTCCAATATAATTTGTCCCTCTTCATCAAGTTCTGGCAATACTATTTGAACTAGGAGCTTGTCATTGGTAATCTTCTTTAAGCATGAAACATGGAAAACTGGGTGTACTTGGGAAAATGCAGACAAATCCAATTTGTATGTCAAAGTACCAATCTTTTTCAACACTTTGTAAGGACCATAATACTTAGGTGATAATTTTTTATCCTTATGTTGTAGTGAAAACACAACACCCCAATTTTTGACTTATTTATTACAAAGAATGAGGACCATTTCCATAATTTTTTAGCTAAATCACCGTTTTAACATTTTCTTTTGGTTAAGTGTCCTATAGCTTTTCCATTTTATAATTTTCATCAGATTTATATTTTTATTACCTTATTGATTTTGCCTTTTTGATAGTTTTCCATTCGTACTTGTTTCATCTCATTTGGTTACACGGTTTGCAAATGGTGGTAATCCAATGTTCGATGATTTTATTCCCTCGGTTAAAAATGTACAAAAATGTATATTGTTTTATTTTTTGTAAATAAATTAGTAATTCATTGTAAATTTTAATTCCTAGTTAAGTTTTACTAATTATTTCATTTTTCACTAATGGTCCTACAAAATCACCACAACCAAATTATAAAACAATTCAAATTATGTGTTTTCAAGATATCGATAATTTATTTCAATTCCCAATTTTAAAAGAAATTACGAGACTTGAAATCTCAGAATCGAAAAGTGGGTCTAGTTAATTTTATCATATTTTTAATCACCAAGTGGTTGTAATTTATAATGGATGTGTTCCACTCTAATTGGGCCCCACTTCACCTCATCTCCTCCCTTCCTTTACAAAAGTCTTGTTGAAAAGTCCCAATATCCGATATTTGAAGAAAACCAAATGAAAAGTCTTGATATCTGATATTTGAAAAAGTTGTGATATCCGATATTTGGAAAGCCCCGATATCTGATATTTGAAAATTCCTGATATCCGATAAATGTCTCAATATTTCAAAAAGTTCTGATATTAAAAAAAAATTGTTATTTCAAAAAAGTTGCAATATCAAATATCGGATATCTAATGCAGGAGCATCTGGCACCCTTAGTCAACAGGAGGAATCTGAAGCGAAGAAGGAGGAGGACATGGACCAAAGAGCAAAACAAGGACAAATCTGTTTAAAATGGAGAAAAAGATGGAATGGATAAAATTATCAAGGAGACTTATTAAATGTAATCTACCATGTATGCATTATGGAGTGGTTTGTTAGAGGAGACCAAGGAGAGGATTGATCGGATCCTTCACAGTGATCCAATCCAATATTCCTATAACAATGAACCTGCATGTTCTATAAATATATGTAACGAGACCGAAACAGGGGAGAGGGAGTGATATAGATAGAAATTGTGTAAACAGAGTGTTGAAATGTAGTCCAGAGGAGAACCCGTGCTAAGGCTGAAATGGCTTAGAAATGTAACTATAATATGTATAATAGATATATGTTTTGTGGGCTTTGTGCATGTCTATGTAGTATGTTCCTTTTCAATTCTGTTATGTATATATGTGCCGAGGGCTTAAATCCCAAATTGAGAATGCATTGATTGACCATCAATCACGGTAGGATCGATGGCGATCTAATGGAATATTGTTATGTGTGGAATCGTGGTGTGAATGCAGGTGGGTAGAGGAACTGGTGTTAAATGGAAAATTCCATCAAAACATTGAGATTAATCCAAGGAAGAACAACAGAAAGATGAAGTATTGGGAACCCAGGTCCGTTGGATCTTATAGATCAACGGGTAGGATTTTATCGCATCGGCGGAGCCTAAGGTTGCTATCGAACCCTGACCATTGAACAGAATGACTATGATAACCCAATGGATTCTCGAGTGTTGAAGCAAGAGTCCAAATCGACGGCCTAGATGTGATCGATGATCGGATATCGGGGAGGCCAAAGGACTTGGAAAATGGATGAGAAATGGCCGATACGCCAATGAGTGATATGGCGATATTGCCGATATGCGTCTATCAGCGATAAGAAGGTTCAGTGTATGGACCCGACGAACTATGGAATCAGAATAATGATATTTCAAGTCCAGTATATGTGTTCAGAGTGGGATTTCCATGGTTTCTCGTATATTCCCATATTCCGATAGTTAAATGGTTTGCGGGGTTTAAGGATTGAATTCCAATATGTAATGCATAAATAGTAATAAAAGCCTCGATAAAGTTATATCGTTCTGGTCCACGGTTTAAAAGCTTAAGCCCTAAAGAAATTCTTCACATAGGCTTAGTGGGCCATAACCCACAGGCCTCAAGATTGATATCTTTTTAAGGAAAAGGGATTTTGATTAAACCCCAATATCTCTTTCCATCATTTGGTATCAGAGAAGATGAAGATTTTGGGTGCAAAGGAAGATTAAAGAATTTTCTAAGAGAAGGAAGAAAGAGTGCAAGCAGAGAAGAAGGAGGTATAGTTGATAGAGCTAGAGATTTATGGTCTTACTGTCACTTAGAGAACGATAACAAAAGGTGAGAAGATTGAAGCAAACCTAGAGCATGGAGTGCTCATATGGTTCCAGAGGAGAGAACCTGAAGGATGCCAAAAGACTGAGTGAGGAGAGCTTGGTGAGCTGTCATGTAGAAGAAGGAGACTGTTATTGGAAAGGCTTGGTTGCAGCTCACAGAAGACCATGAAGGTAGTTCCACTAAAGAACTAAAGTGGGTAGAATTGCTAAGGACAAGGAGAAGCATATGACTAGGAGGCCATAAATTTTTATGCCTTAGGAGTCTGATGCAAGAGCATCGAGCACCCTTAGTCAAAAGGATGAAACCAAAGCGAAGAAGGAGGAGGATGTGGACTAGGGAGCGAAACAGGAACAAACCTATTTAAAACATAGAAAAATATGGAATGGATAAAAGTCTCAAGGATACTTATTAAATGTAATCTACAATGTATGCATTATGGAGTGGTTTATTAGAGCAGACCAAGGAGAGGATTGATCGGATCCTTCACAGTGATTCGTTCCAATATTCCTAAAACAATGAACCTGTGTGTTCTATAAATATATGTAATGAGATTGAGACAGGGGAGAGGGAGTGATACAGATAGAAATAGAAATTGTGTAAACAAAGTGTTGAAATGTAGTTGAGAGGAGAACCCCTACTAAGGCTAAGATGCCTTAGAATTGTAACTATGCTATGTATAATAGATATGTGTTTTGTTGGTTTTTTGCGTGTCTGTGTAGTATGTTCCTTTTCAATTCTGTTATGTATAAATGTGTCAAGGGATTAAATCCCAAATTGATAATGCGTTATCTGTGGAATCATGGTACGAATATAGGTGGGCAGAGGAAATGGCTTTAAACAGTAGATTCCATCAAAATGGTGAGATTAAGCCAAGGTAGAACAATGAAAAGATGAAGTATTGACAACCCAAGGCCGTTGGATCTTATAGATCAACAACCTAGATTTTATCACATCGGCGGAGCCTTAGGGTGCTATTAGACCCTGACCATTGAACAACACCATTGCGATAATGCAATGGAGTCTAGACCATCAGATCGAGAGTCTAGATCGATGGCCTAGATGCAATCGGCGATCGCATAACAGGGAGGCCAAAGGACTTGGACAATGGATGAGAAATGGGCGATACATCGTTGAGTGATATGGTGATATCGCCGATATGTGTCGATAGGTGATCGGAAGGCTTGGAGTGTGTACCCAACGAATTATGGAATCGGGCTAATGATATTTCAAGTCCGGTATATCTGTTCAAAGTGGGATTTCCATGGTGTCCTGTGTATTCCCGTATTCTGATAGTTAAATGGTTTGCGAGGTTTAAGGATTGAATGCTAATATGTAATTCTTTGATAGTAATAAAAGCCCCGATAAAGTTATATGGTTCCAGTCCAATGTAAGTCCACGGTTTAAAGGCTTAAGGCCTAAAGAAATGCTTCTCATAGGCTTAGTGGGCTATAATCCACGAGCCTCAAGATCGATATTTTCTTAAGGAAAAGGGATTTTGATTAACTCCAAAAATCTCTTTCCATCATTTGGTATCAAAGCAGATGAAAATTCTGTGTGCAAAGGAAGATTAAAGAATTTGCTAAGAGAAGGAAGAAAGAGTGCAAGTAGAGGAGAACGAGGTACAGTTGATAGAGTTGGAGAGTTATGGTCTTACTGTCACACAAAGAATGATAGCAGAAGGTGAGAATATTGCAACAAACCTATAGCATGGAGTGCTCATATGGTTCCAGAGGAGAGAACCTGAAGGATGCCAAAAGACTGAGTGAGGAGACCTTGATGAGGTGTCATGTAGTAGAAGGAGATTGTTACTGCAAAGGCTTGGTTGTAGCTCATAGAAGACCATGAAGGTAGTTCCACTGAAGAACTGAAGTGCGTAGAATTTCTAAGGACAAGGAGAAGCATATGACCAGATGGTCATAAATTTTTGTGCCTCGGGAGTCTGATGCAGGAGAATCCAGCACCCTTAGTCAAAAGGATGAAACCAAAGTGAAGATGGAGGAGGACGTGGACCAGGAAGAGAAACAGGGACAAATATATTTAAGACAGAGAAAAATATGGAATGGATAAAAGTCTCGAGGAGACTTATTAAATGCAATCTACCATGTATGCATTATGGAGTGGTTTGTTAGAGGAGACCAAGGAAAGGATTGATCAGATCCTTCATAGTGATCCAATCCAGTATTCCTATATAATGAACCTAAATGTTCTATAAATAAATGTAATGAGATTGAGATAGGGGAGAGGGAGTGATATAGATAGAAATAGAAATTGTGTAAACAAAGTGTTGAAATGTAGTCGAGAGGAGAACTTGTGCTAAGGTTGAAATGCCTTAGAATTGTAACTATGCTATGTATAATAGATATGTGTTTTGTGGGTTTTTTGCGTGTCTGTGTAGTATGTTCCTTTTCAATTCTATTATGTATACATGCGCCAATGGCTTAAATCCCAAATTGATAATGCGTTATCTGTGGAATCATGGTGTGAACATAGGTTGGCAGGGGAACTAGCTTTAAAGCGTAGATTCCATCAAAATGGTGAGATTAAGTCAAGGTAGAACAATGAAATGATGAAGTATTGACAACCTAGGGCCGTTGGGTCTTATAGATCAATGACCTGTATTTTATCACATAGGCAGAGCCTTAGGGTGCTATCGGACCCCGACCATTGAACAGAGCGATTGTGATAACCTGATGGATTCTGGACCATCGGATCAAGAGTCCAGATCAATGGCCCAAATGCAATCGATGATCACATATCGGGGAGGCTAGAGGACTTGGACAGTGGATGAGCAATGGCCGATACACTGATGAGCGATATGGTGATATCATTGTTATGCATCAATCGGCAATCAGAAGGTTCAGAGTGCAGACTCGAAAAATTATGGAATTGGGATAATGATATTTCAAGTCCAGTATATGTGTTCAAAGTAAGATTTCCATGGTTTCCCGTGTATTCCTATATTTTGATAGTTAAATGGTTTGTTGGGTTTAAGGCTTGAATGCTAATATGTAATTCTCCCGATAGTAATAAAAGCCTCGATAAACTTATATGGTTCTGGTCCAATGTAAGTCCACGGTTTAAAGGCTTAAGGCCTAAACAAATTCTTCCGATAGGCTTAATGGGCCACAAATAACAGGCCTTAAGATCGATTTTTTTTTAAGGAAAAGGGATTTTGATTAACCCCCAATATCTTTCCATCAATATCAGATTTTTATTTTGGTGCAAATTTTAAAACTTATGATATAATTATAGTTTACATATCTGATAAAATATGTTAGGGTTATTTTATTTTATCGAAGGTCACCTTATGACTCCCTTTGTAATGCCTCCTCTCCTCCATATTTTTTTTTTGTAAATAAGTAGATGTATATTAGATCACAAAATAACATAAGATACAAAAGGTCTGTATAACCAGATAGAACATCAAGCATCAAGCTTGATCGACCAAAATGGCTACACTCAAAGCTGGCAGGAACTAGGTCTGTGACCTAAGAACATAGCCTTTCATTGACACTAACGAGCTAAACAAACTATCCTTTCACAATTGTAATGAAAAGTAGAAGTGGCTAGCCATGCAGGGCTGCATGACATAGGAAGAAAAACCATAGAGGGTCTATAAAATTCCATCATACTCAAGTAAGATTCAGACATTAAAAAGAAGCTAGCAAAGGATGACTGGCAAAGAGCAGAGAGCGATGAAGAAATTACAACTCTAATTCCACGTGATCCTTGGGCCGGCTACTACATTGTCAGGTCCTAGCTTTGAATTCCTCTGGGAGTTATGGCGTTTTACCATGTGGGTGTCGTTGTCCTCCGCTAGAATGTCAACCATAATGTTCATCCCCTGTCGTATAGAGAGCTTGAAGAGCCTGATGAAGGCTTCTATATTTTTAGACAACATCTTGAGTTCCTCTGTTAAAGACTTTGTATAGACATCCAGTGAATCTAGCCTCGCAGAGTTCTTGGCTAAGGTGAATGATGTGGCATAGTATGCATCTTTCATAGTTGCTCACTGCAGACTAAGAGATTTGGCAAGCATGGTTTTCATGTGCTAGACTTCACTTTGGGTTCTCACGCACTGAGTCACCCTGGTATCCGGAGTTCCTGGGTCCAAGATCCACTCGATCTCCTCCTCCATGGTGTGCATGTCCAGCCTCTCCTAGTCCACATTGACCTTTACTTCTATTTCCTCAATTTTATTTTTTCCTCGAGCAGAGACCAAAGTTTCATAGGCCTCTTGGGCTCTTTTTAGTTCCCTATTAACAAAAGCATTATGACTACCTTTGTTTGTCATAGTGTTGTTGTAGGTATTATCAAGATTCAAACAAGCTTCAAGAAACTAGCCAGAGCGCAAAGGGCTTAGAACCAAGAGATGGGAATGATATTTTTGAGCCCTTTGGTGGATCATCTTAATTATAATTGAGGGTTGAATGTGATGGATCACAATCTTCACCGAAGCCTTCATAGATATGTGGTTTCTAACATAATTACTCCCTTCTAGATTTTCGCATGGCTTTCCCTGATTCCAATGCGAAGCCACTAAGTTGCCACGCTTGTAGATGTTGGTCATCAGCCATGTGTCCTCATTTGTGCATTGTATAATCTAGCATTCATTCTTCTACACTATTTTCCTCCCCTTCTGATTTTAGTGATGGTACCTCCCGTTACAATTCCAATTTGGCGCATCATGACCCAGGCAATGTCCATTAATGGCTATCCTCATGTGTTATTGATAAATGGTACCATGGTACTACTCGACCCCTCCCCCCTATTCAGAATGTCATGCCTTGAAAGTTGTAAACACTTGGCCCGAAGCTCTTCACATGTTACATCTTGCCAGCAGGTATCTGAGTAGGTATTTTGATGATTGACCCCGTAGTTCGCTAGGCAGTCCGCTACCACATTTGCAGTCCATCTCACTGTCTGCATAGTGACTCTGTCAAGGATTGAGAGGTGCCTTGCAATGAGCTCTATAACTTTGGCCAGCCTCCAGTGCTTCGTAACCTTTCCAGGTCTCGATCACTTCTGTAATTTCCTCGCTGCATTAATTGCTAGTAGTGAATCCCCTTCTACAACACTAGTTCCTATTCCTAAGAGAATTAGTATTCGGAGTCCCTTCTCTAATGCTATGAATTACAATTCATTACTGGGAACCTCTCCCATAGATTGACTGAACATGTGTTGAATTTCTCCTCTTTGGTTACGAAGGACACCTCCTAGGCCCGCAAGGCTAGGGTTGCCCCGAGAGGCCCCATCAAATTTCAGTTTGTGAAAACCTGGTTGAGGGTTTTGCCAAGAGGTTATGGAGGGGGCTTGTTGAGGCCACTGTGTAGACGAAATGGATGAAGTACCTGTAGCTATTGCAAAAACCTACATAATTTGTATGTCAGTAATAGATGGTTCTATATCCTGTGCGGCTTTAAACCTGGTAAGAGTCGTTTCCCTCATGTTTTGTAGGATATTCGCTTTAATAATATCTATAGATCTGGATTCATTTTGAAAAACTCTTCTATTTTGTTCTTTCCACGCTGACCAAACTAAGAAACTAGGGGTTAATTTCCATAAAGTGTTAACAATTTGAGACATGGAATAATTGATTCTCCAATTTTCTATGCTTTATTGTATTGCATTTCTGTTTCTGTCTGTGCTCTTAAAGATTTTCTCCATCCAATTCCACAGTCTATTGGTCCATTCACATTCATTAAGGAGGTGATTCATTGATTCATCCTCATTTTCATAGAGGGGGTAGCGTGAGGGGCCTATGAAACCCTTTTTTTGTAGGTTCGCGCAGGTGAGGGTTCTATGATGCATCAGGAGCCATAGGAAGGTTTTAATCTTCAGCCATAGGTCTCCATCCCAGACCTTGTTGTGCCAATGGACTTTTTCTTCTTGGCCACTTCCTTCTATGTAAGATCTTTCCTCTTTTAGCATGAAGGTTCCCCCTTCGATCTTGACCCATCATAGTTGATCTGCATCCTGAGAACTGCGGATTTTCCTTTTAGCAAGATTCGTTTGCAAAGATATCAGGTTGTTATACATTTCTGCTGAATGAAGGGTGTCGTTGAAGATCCATTGTTCCCATGGCTTGTTCGTTGTGTCAGGTCTCTAGTAATGTTCCACTAGTAGCTTTCCTTGCTCCTGGTGCCTTCTTTGTATTATGAGATAATTAGGGTATTCAGGTTTGGATAATTGTTGCCAGGCATCCTCCCAAAAAAGAGCAGTTTGACCATTCTGGACTTCCTAAAAACTATGCTCCTATATTATGCTTCGATTGGCTCTCGCTAAATTCCAAATTGGGGAGCCTTCTGGAGGTTCCTGTATTCTAATAAGATTTTGAGGGCTACAATTATCCACATACCTGGCTTTCCAATGTTTGGCTCAGGGGGTGTTTGGTTCCTTCACCCACCACCACCATAGCTTGGATCCACATGCTCTGTTGATGGTGTATGGGTATTGTAGGCCTAACCCACCTAGGAGCTTGGGTTGGCATATTATCTCCCAAGCCAATAAGGACCATTTCTGCTTGTCAAATTTTCCCTACCAAAGGAAGCCTTTATGGATGAGTCTTATTTTCTGAAGAACTCCTTTAGAGGTTGGGAGAGCAGAGAGAATGTATTGAGGGATGGCCTGAAGGACAACTTTAGTGAGGACAAGTCAGCCTACAAAGTTAAGCGCTCTTTAGGTCCAATGATTGCTATGTTTCTCCAAATCGGATAGCATTTTCTCCCAATGACTCTTTTGCCATGGTTTGTCAGTAAGAGGAATTCCTAGGTATCTTAAAGGAAGGTTTCACGTGTTGAACCCGAGGATTCTGGAAATATTTTCCTAGACTGCGAGGTGAGTATTGAAAATGAAAAATGGAGGATTTAGTGAGATTTAGGTCCATACCTAGGGCTTTGCTAAAATGCTTGAGAATGGATTTGAACTTCAAAGTTTGAAGCCTTAAGCCTCTCAAATCGTGGGGCTGCCATGAAGTATAGTATCATCGGCAAACTGCTGGTGGGTGGTAGCAGGGTAGGAGGGCAAGGGTTGGAGGCCCTAAATTAAGTTTGCCTATTTTTCACTTTTGATAATACAGCTTAGACATCCCATTAATATAACAAACAGAAAGGGGGATAAAGGATCTCCTTGACGAATACCTTTGGTGGGAGCAAACGGGGCCGTGGGAGCTTTGTTAACTAGGATGGAGAATCTAGTAGACTTGATTAGGGCTAGAATCCATTTTATCTCTCTCTCAACAAAACCAAGGGCCTACAAGTAACTCCAGATGACTTTATCGTAGGATTTTGAAAGGTCCAACTGCATGAACATGCTAGCTTTTTGTCAAGATTGAAGAGTATGAATCATCTCTTGAGCTAGCAGTATATTATCCATTAATTTTCGCCCCTCCACATAGCCTGATTGCTCTTCCGATGCTATCCCAGGAAGAATTAGCTTCAGCCTATTGGCTATGACTTTAGAGATAATCTTGTAAAGAACATTGCACAATGCAATCGGGCAAAACTTTGAGGGTGTGTTTGCTTCCTCCTCTTTTGGTATAAGGGTTATGAGGGTTGAGTTGAGGGATTTGAGGATGGACAAGGATTGTTGGGAATCTTCCACCACCTCCCAAACTTCCACACTGACTATCTCCCAACAAGCTTTATAAAAATCGATGGTAAAGACATTTGGTCTTGTAGCCTTTCCATTGGGCATATATCGCACTACTTCTTCCACCTCTTCCATGGTGATCGTGTGATTCAAAGATTTATTTTGATATTCTGTTATTAGCTTGGGAATGGAGGTCATTATATCTCTTATAGCTTCCTCTCTGTTGATGTTCGGCTCCAAAGCAATCTGGCTAAAGTGATTTATGAGGACAGATGAGAAGTCCTAATGGGTTTGTAGAGAGGTTCCTTGTTCACTCTTCATCTTGATGATTTTATTTCTACATCTGTGATCAACGGCCAAGTGATGGAAGAATTTTGTACTCTTCTCAACTTCTTTGAGCCATTGGATTCAGGATTTTTGATTCCACAAGGTTTCCTTCTGGTGGCATCTGGCCTGCCACTTCTGCATGAGTATCTATTCTGTGTTCATTGCTTCTTGGTTGATATCCCCCTGGAGCCACTCCTTACGAATCTATTCTAACTGTTCCTCCATTAGCTTCTTATCTTTGAATATGTTATTGAAGACCTCTTGGTTCTAGGACTTTAACCTAGTTTTGATATGTTTGATTTTGGCTTGGAGTTTGTACATCTTAGTTCCCCTAGTTTCTAGCGGCTCATTCCACCATTGTTTAATTTTTGATATGAACTCCAGATGGCTAAGCCAAAACTTCTCAAATCTGAAGGGTTTGCTCCTAAGGGTGCCAAGGATGGCTACATTCATAGTCATAGGCTAGTGATCAGAACTTCCACTTGGTAGAATATCCGAATTCACTATAATCCCTTCAAGGAGAGTATTTTCTGTTATTAAGAATCTGTCAAGTCTAGAGGCAATTTGCCTATCACTGCCGCTTTTGTTGTTCCCAGTATATGCACTGCTCTTGGGGATGATGTCTACAAGCTTTGCTAATTTGATAAAATTATTGAAAGTGTCTGCATCCCTATTGAGCATCCTGATGCCTCCTTTATTTTATGTTAGCGAAGTGATCATATAGAAATGTCCTCCAAAATGATTTTTGCTAGGGGATATCTATGCTGTAGGTTGGAGAGACTTCTAAACATTGTCAGTTTTTCCTCTAGTTTCTGAGGGCTATACACATTAGTGCAGAGATAAGTGTCTGAATTTCGAACGATTTGGACTTCTATGGAAACGGATGATCTAGATGCCTCTGAAGAAATAAGATGTAGGACCTGAGGATTCTAGAGAGTGTCTAAGCCACCCTCTATCCAATCCTTTCCACCTCTATGCATTCCATTCTTTTGGCAAGTTTTTTACTTATTGCTTTCATTATCTGGCTAGAACACTTTGTTTCTTGCAAGAAGATCATATCAGGTTGTTCATTTATGACATTTTTCCTTAATAATCACTGTTTCTTTTGGTTGTTCATCCCTCTAGCATTCCACGAGAGTATTTTCATAATTGACAAATTTTTTAGGAGGTAAGTGTGAAAGCCTCAAGTGCTTTCATCTTACTTGAGTTAAGGAGCATTTGACCGAGCTCTTGGAGTGCCTCATTGTTTGTCCTTCTGCCTCTTTTTTCTGGTGTTTGGGATTGGTGGTGCTCTGATGCAGTCCTTGAGCTTTTACCCACAGTCCTTTTGTTGCTCCAAAGTTTCTTTTCTGTATAACCATTTTTGCTTTTTGTCTTGCTAGGAATAATGAATTTACTCTATTCACCTCCTCCTCAGGTATGTGTTCTATGCCTTTCTTCTTCCATTGCTCTACCATGTTTAGTAGATCCATACATTCTTGTTTTAGAATGTCACTAAGATCCATGTTCTCTATACCCATTTCGCTGCTTATCATTTCTGAGTCTTCTTCTAGTTCTTTTATTAGTACTAGAAATTCTGGGATGTTATTTGAAGGGATAGGACTGGGATCTTGTGTCTTCTGTGTCGTAATGGTCTGGCTAACTCAAAATGGATTTTTCCCTTGGTTGGCCTCCTCTGCTTCAGTTTCTAATTCCAACACCTCAAAGGCATTGCTTGTACTATTGATGGATGTGCTTGCTTTATGTTGATGTCTCCTGTTGGCTCGCTATCTACTAGGAGGTCAAGTGAAAGCTTCCATATTTTTCTTTGTATTATCCTTGGGTTTTTCCATTGTTTTGTTCATTTGGCATTCCCTAAACAGGTGTCCATGTTCATGGCATTTTCTACACTAAAATGGGATCTGCTCATAGTCTATATCTTGAAAGTAAACTTCATCGATGTATTCCAACCATAGATACTCATGTAGAGCCCCTAAAACATCCATCTTGACAAATATTATGGCACAGGAGGTGTACCTCTTTTGTAGTGTTGCCTCTAAAGCTTTGATGAAGGTAACTAACTTATTGCCTATCTGTTCCAACACCGCATGTCTCCAATAGTCAATCAGGAGAGAGAATAGGTAGATCCAAATAGGTACCTGTTTCAATGTTTCCTGTTTTGGCACAAATTTGGGCTTCCATGGTCTTATGTATAGTCCTGTTGAGGCGAAAGAATATGGCCCTCCATCGAAAATGCAATCCTTATTATCCAGATTTGTGAAAATCACTATGAAGAAGCCTTTGGCTCTTAGGTGAAGCCTTACATCCCCTTTCGGCTTCCATTGTTGCTTGATCCACAAGCATAGGGCTCATTCTATTGGCCAAAAACCCATAAACTTGCAGATCACCGCGTGTTCTGCCATATGATTTTGGTAAGCCTGTAGTTTCAAGTCGGATATTATTACCCACAGGTTTTCTCTGGTTTTACACTTGCAATGCCCCTGGTTCTCCTGCTTCCTAGTTTCCATGGTTGTTCCTTCCTGATTTTTTTCGAACTAGTGCAGATCTTCATTGTTTCTTGTAAGATTGTCCTTAGGCTCCTTCTCTTGCGGTATCTATTCTGAAGAGGGGTTCTTCCTGTCTCTGTCTACTGGACTGTTTTTGTTATTAGTTTCTTTCCACCTCTGGGTAGTCATAGGCTCCTCGCTTAGTTTCCATTTTTTACTTAATTCCTCCTTTCGTGTCTTCTTAGATCTTGAGCTCTGCACCCCGTCTAGTGGGGCTTTATCTTTCTGCATCATTGCCTGTTTGTAAGATTGGGTCCCATTGGACCCCATGCTTTTCAGTTGTTGGGTCAGACGCTTTCCTTTTCTGCGAAGTTCTGCACCCCTGACGCTGTCCTCCTTCGAAGTTTAGTACCTTGATCACAGGTTGAATAGGTTTCTTGCAAGCCCTAGCTCTCGCAATTCAAGGCCATTTCATCGGTCGCCAATTACTTATTCCAAACCAATATTTTATTCTCTCCTCCATATTAAAAGGCCCTCGCACTTTGATTGTATTTGATTCATTTATGAATCTAAGATCCATGTGGTTTGTAATATGGAGTTTGTTAACTATATAATATATATTTGAATTATAATAATCTTATATTTTAATTTTAATTTTAATATACATAATTTAATTTTAATAATTTTTAAACTGTTTTAATTTTTAATTAAAATTAATTTTAATTGTATATAATTAGTTTTTAATTAATTTAATATTTTGAAATTAATATCAATTAAATAATGATTGTTAATTTAAATTAGAATTAGATTTTTAATTAAAATTTCCTATTTTCTACCCAAGAAACAATAATTTTGACAATTCAACTATGGACGCTCATAAGTTGAGTTTTACTTGGCCAAATGAGGGACATGGCTCGTTAGATAGATAAAATCATGAAGAATATTTCTGAAGTGTTTGCATGACCAAATTCGGTCATTTAATGAGTCTAAAATTTAGCAGAATATCAAGTTCTCAATTTGTAAACAAAATTAATTTTCGGAGTTTAATATTTTCATTTTCATTTCCTCACAGTCTCTGCTAAGTGAAGATCCATTTGACTATGTTCTCCTTGACCAATAGGATATTTACAAGGATTAATTAAAATATAAGGTTTCCTTTTTATTATTTAATTATTTAATTTTTTATTGGAAGATGTTTTTTTTCCAGATTTGGTATTTTTTTTTTTTTTTTTTTTAAATTTAAATTTTATTAAATTTTGATTGGTTTTGGTAGGAGAAAAGTTGAAGAGATAACGAAGATAAGATTCAATCAATGGTATTATTCTAGCAAGAGTGAAAAGTAATTTAGGCCAATGATAATTGTTGGAGCATGATTACTCTTTTTTTTTTTTTGTAGGTTAGCACCCATGGAGGATTTGAACTAGTGACCTATTACAATGAGTGCCTTAACGGTGCACCCATTCACCATCAATCCAAAGCCCCATGGGCGGAGCATGATTACTCTTCACCAACTCTCCTATTTGGAATTAATTTTTGTAATTATAAGTATTAGCTTGAAGAATAGAGAATGGGCTTCTCTTCTCTGCAAACATGGAATTCTTAAAGCACAAAGGTAATAGGAGTTTTGAGTTTTAGGTGAGAGGAGAGTGAAATCTCAGATCTGAGAATTACTGTGATTTGGATTTTTCCATTCTAAATTATGTATTAGACACAACATTTGCACTATTGCAACGCTTGTTTTTAGCATCAAAGTTTATGCTTTGGAGCAGATTGTAAGAGATTCAAAGAATTAGGCAAGAGAACATGTTTAATCAATCTTTGTTTTGAATACTATTATTTTTAATACAGATTTCATTTCTTTTGATAGTAGAATTATGTTATTGGATTTATATTTGTGCACTTTTGTCGATATGAATTCATTTCTTATAGATTAGCTATCTAATCTATTTGTCTCATGAGTTTGTTATCAATTTTTATCTTTTGTTCTTGTGGATTGAAACCATATTTGTGAGTAACTATTTACTGAGAAATCTTCCATTTAATCTTGATTTAATTACCCGTAACATTATGCAAACTATTTCCTAATATTATCGGTTCATCATTCTTTGTTAATAGTTTAATGGTTATTAGCATTATGAAAAATACTTCCTAATCTTAATGATTAATCATTCTTGCTACTAGATCTCTAAATAGAATGTGTTTTGTTGTTCATAATATTAGTTAATTGAACTACTTCATTAACCTTACATTCATTATAAGCCAGACATATTTAAATCTCAATCAATTAATTACTTTGCTCTCGGTTGGGTTAAATCTACATCTTCCTGATCGAGATAGACTTGGGATTTCTTTCCTTTTGTTTGTATTCTAGGATTAGTTAGAATTTTGATTTCATTATGCATTTCTAGAATTCCTCTTATAAAAGAGGAAAACTTTAGTTATGGCTTGGCTGAGCCTTAGATGAGCTTAAGCATCACTTTCTTCCTGATCCCCAAGAAGAGTCAATCTGATGTATCTTCTCTATTGGTATGTGAAAGTCATATTTTAAGCTAGTGGACATAGAGATAAGGTAACTAAACCTAGTTTAACCAGTTGGAACCACCATTCCAAATGGAGAAGGAGTTGATTTAAGTTCCCGAACGGGTTGTTGCCCTTATAATTTGGAGGCAAACATTTTGAGCTTACAACTTTTTTGGTGCTAAAAGGAGGGCCTAGTGAATTCCTTTCTTTGAAAAATTTTAAGTTTTTATATTTTTACTATCGCTCCATTTAAAAGACCTTCTTGGAATTTCTTTATTGGACCTCATCCAACTTCCACACCTATAAAGGAAGTCAAGATCCTATCTCAGGTAAAATACAATGGTAAGACATTTGCTTTTAGTCCTCTCCTTCAATTTATTTTAAGTTATAATACTTTCAATATTGATGAAGATATTATTTGTTCCCTCATATTTGATACGAAAAGCCAAAGGCTAGTGCTTATCACTTCTAGTTGCCTCTATACATAGTTGGGACTAGTTTTCAAAGATTTTCCTTCATACATTTCAAGAATATGATTACAAAAAGGTGTGTGATAATTTGGAAGAATTGCATATGATGGAAGGTGAGACTTTGGATATGATTTATGTTAGATTTAAATTAATTTTAATGAAATTCCGGCCTCTTCTATTCTAATTAATTGGATGGTCCAGACATTTAGTGTCTCTATACTGTGATATATATCAAGAACCAGAATGTTATCCTTTGTTGATAATGATACACTTTCTCACTGTGACAATTTTTGATTCTTCGTAAATTGTAATTACTAATGATAATGATTATGCCAAAAATTCTCCAAATTTACATAATGTCGATCAAGACGAAATTCAACAAGATGCACAATCTATTAGTAGCAATCAACAACTAAATCAAAAGAAATTAAGTCAACCACAAAATGACAACAGTGCACAATTTACTACTGAAATAAATTCACAATATGTTGATAATAAATTGCAAATGATGGAGCAGTTCAACAACAATTCACAAATCGATCAAATTCATGAAGAATCTAAATTTTCTATTTTAGAAAATCAGAAAAAATCTATGCATAAAGAAACCTTCAGGTATATATCTTCATCTTCCTATTTTTCTCTCTACCCTTATATCTTTAAAAATATTAATTTAATCATAATTAATTAGCAGTCCCATTGAATTCAAATTTAATTTTAGAAAATAGAGGAACTGATATTTATAATGAATTATTAATAGGTGGAGAAAATGTAATTAATTATTCAATAAATAATCCCAAATATTATCTTAATTTGGTATTCAATCACTTGCATGGTTTTGATTTATTTAGTTCAGAGGAAAAGAACACTCATGAAGTTATTTATGATGATGAATTGGAAAATGAAAATGCCCAACCTCCTTTCTGTTCAGAGATGGTTTTGTCTGATTCCTTAGGTGACTCTATTTTTGAAGATAAAGAGAATTTTAATCAAGTATTTATTCTGGTCCATTCTAATTTTCAAAAATTCAGTCATCATATTAATTTTTGTATTCAAAACCTCTCTGATTTTTTTATTCCTACGATGATGAAATTCCCTTTTCGGATCATAAGCTTGAAATATTCACATTCCCGCAAAATAATGAAAACAATGAGTTTAACTTTAAAATGTATAGTCATAATTGTGGGAAATAAATCTTTGCAAATGAGTCCCAACCATGTCGTGCCATTACTTGTACCATTGATGTAAATTTTCATTTACTTCATTTTCAGTTCCTTTAGTTTGAATTTGTTTTTCTTTCGAATCTCATTTTTAAATTTTTGAACACATTTCGCTGGAAATTTGATCATTCAAAGTATAGAAACTCCTCAAGTGTATTAATAAGTTTGTATGAAAATAAATTCCATAATTTCAGGGGTGAACATTGACTACTTTTTATTTTGAAATTTTATTTGTTCATGATTGATCAATCTATTTATAATTTACAAATATTGGCACTTGAGAGTGTATCATAACCTTTTGATCAGCAATGAGACAATTCTAGAAACCTTGTAAATGTTCATCCATACTTTATCAATCCTTTTGAAAAACATCTGGAAGTTCCATTCCTCAATCATAATTCTCATTTTGCTAGTTTTCAATAAGATTCAATATTTAAAAATGTATCATTCAATCCAAGTCTAATGTTTTCTTTTCCTTTGAACTCTTTTAATCATTCACTGAAATACATGCTCATTTTTATGATCCTATAAACAAAAATGTGGAATAATTTCGAGGATTTGTTTTTGTAAATAAGTTTATTTTGCTAAATTTGTTAATTGTACATAGTAAGCTAAATTTTTCTTTTTATAATTTAGTTGCAGTTTTGCTTTTCTTGGTTGACTTGTAAATACACGCAGGAGTTAAAATGAGAGAATGATTACATTGGAAGTATAACTATACCTAGTCATGTTTGTCTTCATTCAGTTAGAATTAGAGATAGATTAATTTAGATTTAGATTCCTTTTATGTTTGCATTTATTTCATTATTACATATTTTTAATAAGAAAGTTATGAATATGAGTTTTTCTTGGCATCCTCTTTCATTTTCTGGCAAAGTGGCTTAGAACATATCAAAGTTCTTACATAGTTGGATCATATACACTTGTGAAAGCACTTGATTGTCTTGTTTTTGCAAAAAGTTCATCACATAGTTAAAAATATGTTTTAATCATATATCAAGAAATTCCAAGGAATTGCTACATCTTGGCAAAAAAAAATTATTCACAATTATTTCTAAAAATGATCATTTTCACCACTCTTGTCCTCTAATGTAAATTTGAAGTCGATGCAATTAAAAATTCATTACTTAGAATTTTAGATTGAATAAATAGATGAGTTTTGAATATACATGAATTTTGAGAAATACATGGGAGAACTTGAAGACTCATGAGGTAAACTTACAGTCAATATCCTTCCATGTATGCATTACAAGATCATCTTCATCTATGGATTTTTTCTTTTTCATATTTTACATCTTATTTTGGATTTTTTCTTTTGTAAATCTTTGTTGTCTTGATTTTGGAGATTTGAGATAAGAAAGTAGTCAACAATTTCTAATCTGAAAGATGTCGAGGGAAGTATTTGTTGTTTCATCAGAATTTGGGTATTATCTAGGTTTTCTTCTATTCATATTTTCCTTTCTTAGCAATATGAGTGAAAAATCAAATTTGTCTCTCATCGATGTGGTTGAAATGAAATGCTTAGACTCTTTATTGCTTAGATTTGCTACAAGGAAAGGAAAATTTGCACAAAAGTCTTGCAACAAATAATCTTATCTATGATTTTATCTATGCCTATTCCAAATCTCACATTTGTTGGTTGAGTTAAAAAACTTTCCCATTGCACTCATTCATTTTACATATGATTCATTCACATTTCTTTTTCCGAATTGATTCAAGGCCCCTATCAGGTAATTATTAGTCCCGATTTTCAGTTGTTCACTTTCCGAGATTGGATTCTTAGGATTATGTTATATCATAACCAATTGAAAACATTTTCCGAGGAATTCCTCTGAGATCTACGAGTCGTAATTTATTTTATCTTCTCAAAATCCTCGATCTCAGAATCTCGTAGAAGTCATCATGAACTATTATTGTATTTGAGTTCCAATATTATATTTTTAGCTAATATTTAATTCTGAGCTTATTTTTATCAAAACTCAAATTTAAAAATATCTACAAGGAATATTCATTTAGACATCCGATATTGGAAGTGAAAATCAATTAAGTTTCTGAGAATAATTTCTACCAAAAATATTCAAATAATAAAAATCCCATACGATATTGAAATGTGTAAATATCGTAAGTTTTATTTCATATGTCCTATGATATGTCTATCCCCTCTAATGTCTGATACATTAATCCCTTCAATCACATAATCTTATCGGACCTCGGAGTTCTTGTCACCTCAAGGCTCCTTTGAAAATGTTATGATATCTTAATATCTTCAATCTTCGATGGCATTGAAACCATTGATATGTTGTAATTAGAATATCTCCGATCTTCGGTGGCATGAAAAACCTCCGATATGACGTAATATCTCCGATGGAATACAAATACCTCTGATCAAGGTTCAATGATTTTCGTTAATAATGTAAGGTATATGTAATATATAAAATTTGGTCTTCAATTTTTAAGTTATATGAGAATCATGGAGTGAATATGAAATTTGAAATATTAAGAGAATAATCATCGCTGCAAAAGAACATTATTATTATTCTTGATTCTAATGGATTTCATTTACTTCAAATTCCTTGGACATGAAACTTTTCTTTATTCTAGTTTACTGTGTGCCTTAGTTTAGGTTTAATAAATAATGATTTGGGTCAATAAGATTTAAGAAAATTCAACTTCTTCATAGTTTTAATTGTAATTAAAAGAAGAGGTTACTTTTATTGGAGAAATGATACCTCTTAGGTAAGATCAAATGAAATTTTCCAATTGTAAGCTTTATATATCCACTTTCATTCAGTTTCATTTGTTTAATTTTGGTTTTAGTTTTTTGTTTAGTTTTTACTGATATAAAACTTTCTTTTGCAGCTCTTCTTAAATCTTTTTCACACCTCTGCTAGATCAGATTTAAAGCTCATTCTCATTGTTTTATTTTTGATTTGTGGAGCAGTAGTAATGATTGATCATTAAATTAGCTAAACTGGGGAGTCTCTGAACTTTCTATCTGCTTCATAAGTATTTATTTTATTGGAAAATTGTCAATATATTTCTATGCAGGTTTTGATTTGAAACAAGAAAATTTGCAGCACAAAGAGACTTTTAATTTCGACAGAATTTTACTTGAAGACTACTTTGATGCTTAATCGCTTATAACTCCATAGGATAAAATTTACTAGATTATCAACATAGCTCAATGATTCGAATTTAAATAGGAACACACCAAATTATAAATATAACCATAAATATAGAGATGTAGCAGAAATAACACTTCATTTTATTAATATCAGATACTAAAATATTGTTACAAACAAAATGGAAATAAAACTAGCTCAGTCAATGGTAGCTTATCTCTAAGAACAGATGTGGAAGCGAGATGCCTCTAAACTGTGTTATAATGAGGCTTGAGGGCCTATTATTATTGAGAAATAACAGAGGACCTCAAAAATCCATAAACCTACCCTAGGAGATGAAACACCAAACTATGGGTCCCGTTGGGGTAAATTGGTACATCAACTTCTCGGGGTCGTAACTTTGGCATACGATTTTCGTTTGACGCACGCGATACCTCATTAGAAAGATCTATTCAAGTATTAAAATTGCAAGAAAAAACGTTCTATTGACTAGTCGTAATCATCCCCAACGATTTTACAAAAAAATGTCATTGAGGGCCTCAAAACGGCTCCGGAAGTTTAGAACCTGAAAAACTACAAAAAATAGTAAACTATGCTACAACTAAGAAAATTGAAAAACTGAAAGAAACAATAGTGGGGGTCCAAGTGGAATAGGTGGGTGGCCACCAATATCCCCCTGGATCACACAGACACACATATTATTTCTTCTTTTACTCTTTTGTTGAGACATTTTATAGTTAATCTTGTTGGAGTTGGTTCTCTAAATTTAGGATTTTTGTTTTAGCCTTTGCTTTCCTCATTTTTAGAATTAGTGGATTTCTTTTTCTACTTCAGTTTGGAGTTATTTTCCTTTTCTTTTGGTTTTTGTTTTATTGTGGTGACTTCACTATGATTTATATGGAAGGAATTTTCCTCACCCACCAATGGTTGGCATACATGGGAAATCTTTACTCTGTCCATTTCAGTGAATTTAATTTAACATTAAAGATATATCTTTTTGAAAATATAAAACCCTATTACTTTAAAACTTTTTGATCGAGGAACACACATCCTTTATAAGTGATATAATTCACCTTTTCAAGAAAAGAAATGACCTGATTTTAACTCAATGGATCCCTCCAACCCCTCCACTTTATAAAACCCTCTAATTGATAGTCGTAGGAAAAAATTGGAGTCGACATTATGAAAGCATTATATCCATTAATATAAGTCTCTATTACCATCCCACATCTTTCACTTAGGTACATCATAAATTAAAAGCTCACAAATGTGCTTATCAAAAGAGTGGTTAATAGAGGAAGCATGGGAAATACAAGTAAACTCATCAGGGCTATGGACGCTCTCTAACAGTGAGGCTAGGCTTGTATGGCATAAAAGACAAGTTCATAGGGGTATTCTTTTGTCTTTCTGACAATGAAGCGATCTCAGAGACCATTCATAACAATGGATATATGCTTTATCAAAAAATCCTATCTCTACCTTTTTCTATTTATCATACGAGGTAATTTTATTTTTTATTTTTCCCAAAATTTGGACTCATGATTTTTATTTAAGCCTTACATTGAGTACTTATAAGTTCAAAATTGTATTTCTTAATCTATTTATGTGGGACCCATATAAATGTTTTATTGTTTGATGACTCAATGGACTCCATTATTTTTAACCTTTGGGTAAATCAATGTTCATTATCTTTAACTAGAGATAATTGATTCTTCCCAACGTGTCACTAGTGTTGTAGTGAAAACTCAACACCTCCATTTTTTTACTTATTTATTTCAAATAATGGGGAGCCTTTCCATAAATTTTTACCTAAATCACTTTTTTAATATTTTATTTTGGTTAAGTGTCCTACAATTTTGCCATTTTTTCATTTGGGCTAGATATCTATTTTGACTGCTTCATTGAGTTCAATTTTTTTCTACCTTTCCATTGGTACTTGTTTCATTTCATTTGCTTACATGGTTTGCAAATGATGTTCATTTGAAGTTCAATAATTTTCACTGTCTCAGTTAAAAAATGTACCAAAATATATATTATTTTAATTTTTGTAGATAAATTAGTAATTCATTGTAAATATTAATTCCTAGTTAATTTTTACGAATTATCTCATTTTTCACTAATGGTGCTACAAAATCACCCAACCAAATCGTCGAATGATTAAGGTTATGTGTTTTTGGGAACCCGGTAATTTATTCCAATTCTCAATTTTAAAACAAATTACGAGACCTAAAATCTAAAAATCACAAATTGGTTTAATTCATTTTATCATATTTTTAATTACCAAGTAATTGTAATTTATAATGGATGAGTTCCACTCTAAGTGGGCACCACTTCACTTCACCTCCTCCCTTCCTTTAAAAAAGTCCCGATGAAAAGTCTTGATATCGGATATTTGAAAATGTCCTCATATCCATTATTTAAAAAGTCTCGATATTTGATAAAAGCCTTGATATTTCAAAATTCCCAATATTAAAAAAAATTCCAATATTTCCAAAATATATGATATCGGATCCGATATCAGACATTGATCTTTTATTTTAATGCACATTTAAAACTTAAGATATAATTACAGTTTTGATATCCGATAAAATATGCGAGAATTATTTTATTTTATCGAAGGTCACCTTATGACTCCTGGTGTAGTGGCGCCTCTCCTACAATATTAAAATTCCCTCCTCCAATTATATTCGATTCATTTATGACTGTAAAATCCAGGTGGTTTATAATATGGAGTTTTATAATTATATATAATATTAAAATTATAATAATATTATATTTTAATTATCATTTTAATATAATTTAATTCTAATCTTAATTAATTTTTAATTAAAATTTATTTTAACAGTATATAATTAGTTTGTAATTAATTTAATATGTTTAAATTAATATCAATTAAAATAATAAATATTAATTTAATTGACGATTAGATTTTTAATTAAATTTTCTTATTTTTGGCCCAGGCATCTATTTTTCGAGAATTCTCGCAATCTTGACATTTCAACTTTGGAAGTTCATAAGTTGAGTTTTACGTGGCCAAATGAGGTCGAGGATGGTTCGTTAGATAGATAAAATCATGGAGTGTATTTATAAGGTGGATCCATAACCAGCTTTAGTTATTTAATGAGCCTAAAATTTAGCAGAATATCAAGCTTCGAATTTGTAAACAAAATTAATTTTCTGAGTTCAAATTTTTGCATTTCCATTTGCTCATAGCCTTGGTTGAGTGCAGATCCATTTAAATATGTTCTACTTTAGCAATAGGAACTTTATAAGGACTAAGGAAAAGCTCATATTTCATTTTATTTATTTATTTATTTAAGTTTTAATTGGAAGATGTTTTATTTTCCAGATTTGGTATTTTTCATTTTAATTTCTATTTTAATTAAATTTTGATTTGTTTTTGGCAGGAGAATAGGTGAAGAGATGAGGAAGAGAATATTTAAATCAATGGTATTACTCCAGCAAGAGGGAATAAGAATTTGAACCAATGAAAATTATTGGAGCATAATTATTCTTCAATAACTCTCCTATTTGGAATTAATTTTTGTAATTATAAATAGTGGTTTGAAGAATAGAGAATGGGCTTATCTTCTCTACCAATCTAGAATTCTTAAACCACCATTGGAATAGGGGTTTGGAGTTGTACGTGAGAGGAGAGTGAAATATCGTATCTCAGAATTATTTGGATTTGTCTTTTTCCATTCTAAACTGTGTGAGAGATAGAGTTTGCACTAAAGCAGCTCTTCTCTTTAGCTGCAAAGTTTATGCTTTGGAGGAGATTTTAAGAGATTCAAAAAATAGGGAAATACACTAGGTTTAATCAATCTGTGTTTTAAATACTATTATTTTTAATATAGATTCCATTTATTTTGATAGCACAATTATGTTATTGAATTTATATTTGTGCACTTTTGTTGATATGAATTCATTTGTTATAGATTATCTATCTAATATGTTTCTCTCATGAGTCCATTATCAATTTTTGTATTTTGATTTTGTGCATTGAAACCATATTTCTAAGTAACCATTTACTCAAAAATCTGCCATTTAATCTTGATTTAATTACTAGTAAAATTATGTGAATTATTTTCTAATGTTATTGGTTCATCATTTGTTGCTAATAGTTTAACAATTATTCGCATTACACGAACTACTTCCTATTTTTAATGATTAATCATTCTCATTAATATATCTCTAAACATAATGTGTTTTGGTATTCATAATATCAATTAATTGAACTATTTCATTAGCTTGATATTCATTATAAGACAGACATATTTAAATCCCAATAATTTGATTGTTTTGCTTTTGGTTGGGTTAGATCCATATCTTCTTTATCGATATAGGCTTAGTAGTTCTTTCCTCTTTCATGTATTCTAGGATTAATTAGCATTCAAATTTAATTATGAATTTCTAGAAGTCCCCTTATAAAAGAGTCAAACTTTAGTTGTGGCTTGGTTGAGCCTTAGATCGATTTAAGGATCAATTTCTTGCCTGATCAGCAAGAAGAGCCGATCTAATGTCTCTTCTCTACTGGTAGGTGAAAGACATATTTTAAGCTAGTAGAGATAGAGAGAAGGTAAGTAGACCTACTTTAACTAGTTGGAACCACCATTTGAAATGGAAAAGGAGTTGCTTTAAGTTCCCGATCAGGCGATCTCCCTTATAATGTTGAGGTAAACATTTTGATCGTAAAACACTTTCTTTTCTTCCTTGTGGGACATTTCTTTTGTATGGTTGTAGTCTTAAAAATACCGAGTCTCCTACATCAAAACTTCTTTCACTCTGATTTTGATATGCCTGTTGTTTCATTTGATTATGCACTAGAGTGAGGTTATCATTTAAGAGTTGGAGAACTTGTTTTTGATGCTCGATGTCATCTTCCACTGCTTGAACCTTTGAATTTTCTCTTAAATATGATGTGATGGATGGTGGTGGATGATATCCACAAAGTGCCATAAATGGGGTCATTTTTGCTGCAGTATGGAAGCAAGTGTTATACCACCATTCAGCTGGAGGTAACCACTTAACCCATTGTGTTTGTTTATTAGATAAAACGAAATGAGGATATCCTTCCAAACATTTTTTTCACTATCTCAATTTTCTCGTTAGATTGAGGATGGTAAGATGAGATATGAGATAATTGAGTACCAAGAGAAGAAAATATTTTTGTCAAAAAATTTCTAGTGAAAATGCGATCTCTGTCACTTACAATACTATTTGGGTTTCCATGTAAATTTTGAAATATTTCCATAAATGTAGTAGCAATTGTACTGGCTTTAAAAGGATGAGATAATTCACAAAAGTGTGCATACTTGGTAGTTGTATCAACTACCACCACGATGACACATTTTTATACAAACTTAGGTAAACCTATGATAAAATCCATGGAGACATCCTCCCAATGCGGACTTGGAATGGCTAAAGGTTGGTACAAACTTGGGGTCTTAATTGTCTCAACTTTATTTTGTTGGAAAGCCAAGCATTCTTCCACAAACTTCTGAATATCAGATTTAAGGCCATCCAAAATAAAATTCCTTCTTAACCCTGTGGTAAGTTTTTCCAAATCTTGAGTGCCCTCCTAAGGATGAGGTGAGAATTTCCAAAAGAATATTTTGTTTGATTTGGGAATTCTTACAAAGTTATAAATGATGTTTGTGCCGTAATGAATCATTTTTCCAAATAAATGTATCAAATATATTGGGACCTTTCTGTAAATTTTTAATGAGTGTCAACACTTATTCATCATTCTTCCATTCATGCCTTTATTTAGTTATCCAATCAGGTTGGATAATAGAAATGGCATGGAGCAATGCTTCCACATCCTCATCCTTTCTTGACAGTGCATCAACAACAACATTTTTCTTCCCTTTTTTTTATAGATGATTTCAAAGTGATAACCCAACATCTTTGTGACCTATTTTTGCTACTCTTCTAAAAATAATATGTGTTCCAGAAAGCATTTAAGACTATCATGTTATGTTTTTACCTTGAAATGTCTTTCCATTAGGTAAGGCCGCCATTTCTTTAATGCATGTAGTATTGCCAACATTTCATTCCCATAAATTGGTTTGTGTAAATACATTCCCTTGATTGGATGAATTTTCAAAAGCAATGGGTCTTCCTTCTTACTTAAAATAACACCAATTTTATTTCTTGAGGCAACACATTCCATAATAAAAACTTTCATGAAGTCTAGTGTAGCTAAGGTTGTTGCTTGGCGCATTGCTTGTTTAAGATGTTCAAAGGCCTTAGTTGCTTATAGACTCCAATAAAATGAATATTTCTTCAGTAATTTTTTTAGAGGCACTGTTATTCTCCCAAAAGTCTTAACAAAATTACGATAACACTCTGTCAACATGAAAAATATTTGAATATGCTTTAGGGTTGTAGGAATTTTCCATTCCTTAATTGAATTAATTTTGTTAGGGTATGCCTGAACATCCTCATGAGATATAATATGAACCAAATATTCCACTTCTTGTATTCCAAAGAAACATATGGAGGTTTTTGCATATAATTATTTTTCCTCCAATAGCTTGAGCACCTTGTCAACATGTTGAACATGATCCTTCCAAGACTTATTGTAGATTAGTATATCATCAAAAAATACTAACACGAAATTTCTAGGGAAGGGTTTGAAAATGGAATTCATCAAAACTTGAAATGTGGAAGGTGCATTAGTATGGCAAAAAGACATGACCAAAAATTCATAATGACTTTCATGAGTTATAAATGTTGTTTTCATAATGTCTTCAGTCTTCATTCTAATTTTATGGTATCCTGAACAAATATCCATCTTGGAGAAGTAAATTTCTCCATGTAATTCATCCAACAATTCATCAATGCTAGGAATGGGAAATTTATCTTTAATAGTGAGTTTGTTGAGCTCCATATAATCTAGACACATGTGCCATGATTCATCTATTGGAAAATTGGCGGTGTATGGGTGTTTGTGATAGTGTTGGAATTGATGTTAACAAGGGTCATCATGATGATTTATTTTTCAAGAGGAATCCCGTGGTTGTTTGATTCCTTTGTAGAAAATGATCATAATATCAGGCTTACTAGAAATGCCATCAAATTATGACTATAGTGGTGGACCAGATGGAAGTCCCTGGTAGCTGCAGGATTCATGTAGAGAATCATCATAGTAGTAGGCTTACTGAAGAGGCCATAAAATGATGACTATGGTGGTTGGGAGTCTAGTTTTCCAAGAACAAGAAAAAGAGTCAAGGAGTAAAGTGTGGTGGGATAATATTGGCTTAAAGAAGCTAGAGTGGTATGTGATGTCATAATTACATGGAAGTACAAAACGACACATGGAAGGAAGTTTTAACATTATTGGGGGCTTAATGGGCCAAATTTGCGAGACACATGTCACCACTATGGAGTTTCCATGTGGATTAATGATGTCATATTAGAGGTCAGCATATCAGAGGATAAGGACTTCATAACTTTAGTGCATATGGTTTTTGAAAAAGTTACGATGGAAGGGGCTTCCGATATTGGGTTGGCACTTGGTTGTGACAATCCAAAGAAACACGGGTGCATAATAGTTAATAAAGGAAGATTGGCCCCCGACAGAAACAAAAGCCCATAGCATTTAAAATCTAAGCCGCTGGTTACAACGCACAACCCCATGGAGGAAAAATGGGAAAGTGCCAAGCAAAAGGAACTCAGAACCTCGAGACCTCGTAACATCATTTGAATACAATTTATGAGATATGGTGGCTTTGATATTGTAGCACCCAAAGACTATAACGTTGGTCGTATATCTCACTCCCATGGAGGATAAATGATAAGGAGTTAAGTGCCAAGGGGATAAATTCCAATTGGAAGCTCATGATTTCGTAAGGTCTATTAATAAAATTTACGATATGGCATTTTGATGATGAAGCAGTACAATGAGTTAAAGGATGTATGGGTCGTCAGATGTGGAATTGAATGCAAAATTGGGGGATTTTATCATTGAAATGGGCTAAAATTATAGAAGACTTTGTAACAAGGAATCGAGGACAACATTTCTGGCAGAGACAAATTTGGATGAATAAAGTAAACAATCAGTTGCTTCGCATACGTGACTTGCTATGTTAAATGAGAATCAGAGTGGTCATCTTTGTGAACTTTCAAGCTTTGTAGAGTGATAAATGACATTGGGGCTCTCAGAGGAGTATGTAGATCACTTAAGATTTATTTTCTCAGCATGAAATTCTATGAAGTTAATTGATAGAGAATTTCAAGGTCCATCTTTGATTTGGTACTATGACAGGAAACTACCAGGAGATGCAACAACAGTAAAGGAATCCATGTCGAAGTACATTTGAGTAGCTAAAGTACAAAAAGCAAACACTGCATTATATAAAGTGCCTCAGTGAAACAAAACGATCTCCTGTAATTGAGGAGATTGGGAGTTGAGAATATTGTGGAAGTGAAGTGGAATGAGAGGAGTGGGAAGAGACAAATAAGTCCAAGCAAATAGTAGCATACGGTGTGATACAGTAGCAAGTGCAGTAGGAGTGCTGAGCAGAGAACAGTGAGGGTGGTGTTGAAGAGTAGTTAGCAGAGAGCCCTTGACAGAGAAGGCAAAGTGCTGAGGAGATGTTGTTGTGAGAAACAAGTGAAGATCTGCTCCATGAGAGCATATAAGACAAAGTGTAAAAGTTGGATATGCAACTAACCATTTTTGGTATTTTACTCGTAATATTTTATTCCTCTGTTTTTAGTTTGAACAATGTATGAAATAGTAGAATAGTGGCAAAAGTAGGTTGGTTCCTGCAGATTGAAGAGGTTTGTGCCTCTTGGCAAGTTGGTGCTTTCTTACCAAAGGGGGTCAGTGCCTCCTGTGAGTGGGTTCTCACAAAAAAATAGATGTTCATAAATAAACAACAAATGTGGTCGCTTTTTCCCTCTGGGTTTCCACGTGAAAAACATTGTGTGAAATGTGTGTGTGTGTTTCCCATGTCATTGTTATATGAACATATATGTCTGAAATTGTTGATTTAATGCTTTAGTCAATCAATACTCGTAAAATTTCTGCATTGTAAGTTTTCTAAGTGTGGGTAAAGCTTAATTAGAGTCCTGAAGGAGATTAGAAAGTTAAGTAGGCGAAAATTCAAAATTTCATAATGAGGTTTGAGAGCTTGAGAATGAGTGAAAATTAAAGCATAGAAGAATACTTCCTCAGAGTTGATGAAGTGACTAATATGATTAGAGGACTTGGCGAAGAGGTCAAGGAAGAGATGATTGTTTAAAAAATATTAATATCTCTACCCATGAGAATTAATGTCAAAGTCTCAGCTATTGGAAAAATTGCTAATTTAAAGGATCTCAAGATGGATCAGCTACATGGTACTCTCAAAGGTTATGAAATGAGAGTAGGAATAGAAAGTCTAAAGATAAGATAGCAACATTAAAGGTATCTAGAAAGTCCAAGGATCACAAAACTCATCAAGACTACTCCAGTTGTGAATGTGATTAGGATATGGTTGAACTAGCCAGAAAAATGAAGCACGGCTTAGAAAAATATAAAGGGAAGTTTCCCTTTAAGTTTTTTGACTATGGAAGAGTTAGAAATTTATCGTCCAAAGTCCCTTATAAAGAAAAGTCTGAAAAAAAATACATTCTTCAAGATCTAATCCAGTAATGGGAAGAAAATTGTCAAAGTCTTGAAGCAAACACTGTCTCTTTGAGAATAGATCTTGAGAGAAAAAATACCGAGAAGGGTTAAAATGAAAAATTATTTGAAGGGACAAGGAGACTAGATCACATCTCGAGTATTCAAAGGCCTTTAGGAACCAAAACCGGTCTAGGATACTCCAAGGCACAAGAATATTTTATGGGGAAGAAAAACTTCAGGTTCGCAGGTTTCGAAGAACCATAGAGCCATGGGAAGAATCATCATGAAAGAATTAATGAAGACAAAAGATAAGCAAATAAAATAGGAGATCATCAATGGAGAATGAATCAAGTAGTTAGACAACCAAGGACTTTTCCTATACATTCTCATAATGCTTACAACAATAGGCATGCCTATTTGTTTTATGGTCACTATTATAAGTGTCATACCTTTGGATGTAAATCTATTGACTGTAGAAGGATCAAAGTTGAAAGAGATGGAAATTAGAGATATAATATGCATCAGATTTTTAATTCTCAAAACTCTTCTCTCAAAAATTAGAATGTCTTCGCTTCCTTGTTAAGTGAACTAGAATGCTTCAAATGTAATAATTTTGGACACAAATCCAGTGATTGCAGATGCAGGTTTGAATACCTATCTAATACTCAAAATATTAGAAATTCAGATATCCAAAAGGATAAGGGGAGATGGAAATGAAAGACTAAAAAAAGCATGAAATGTCGACTTGCCTTATCAGCTCATAATCAAGAAAATAGATTGTATGTGGATGGTGGTTATTCCAAACATATGACTGGGGAATTAAGAAAAACAAATTCGCTAAAAGAAAAGAACAAAGCAAACACTGTCACGTTTGGAGACAATGCTCCAACAAGAATCAAGGGTAAAGGTGCAACCAGTCTTGATAATAATAAAAAAGCACATAATGTGTTGCATCTAGAAGGTCTCAAGCACAATCTTCTTACTGTTATCCAAATGTGTGATAATAGACATGATGTGACCATTTGATCTAAAGAATGTGAGATTTGCAACATGAAGAATGGAAAACTGGTGGGAAAATCAATCAGAACCCATAATAATGTATATGTGTTCTATGATTCCAGGGTCAACTATTATTTAAGAAAAACAAGTGAAGCACGGTTGAGGCACAAGAGCCTTGGGCATATGAAGTTTGATAGTTTGATGAAAGTGAGAAAGATCGTAGTCATGAGAGGATTACCAAGACTGTCATTCCCCGATAACTCAATATGAAATTCATGTCAGTTTTGGAAAATGACTATGACTCATTTCAATTAAAATGAGTTATCCTCATCCAGTCCTTTGGATCTCATTCACATAGTCATTTGTTTCCCAGCTAGAGAAAAAACCTCAAAAGGAGAGAGGTATTTCAAGATACTCATTGATGATTTCACAAGGCACACTTGGATTGTCCTCTTAAAATAAAATCAGAAGCATTCAAGTATTTCAAGAAGTTGAAAGCTAAACTAAGAAATGAGAAAGACTTAGAGATAAAATTCTTAAGATCAGACAAACGAGGAGAGTACACATTAAGAGAATTTGAGGAATTCTGTGAAAAGCATGGCATCAGGAGGCAGTACTCAGTGGATAGAAATCCACACCAAAATGTAGTAGAGAGGAAGAAAATAATAATCTAGGAAATGTCCAAAGAAGTATTGGATGAACTAGGAGTGTCTCACAACTTCTAGGGAGAGGCAGCCCAAGTTGCAGTATATCTGTGAAACAGAACTCAAGTCAAGCCTATCAATGATAAAAACCCCTATGAGTTGTGGAAGGGAAGTCTTACATCAGTTAAGCACATGAAGATGTTTGGAAGCAAGTGCTTTATCCAAAGGAATGATTAGAATCCTAGAAAGTTTGATTCATGCACTAACGAAGGGAAATTGCTAGGGTACTCTACTTGAAGAAAAGGATATAAATGTTACAAAAATCGGACAAATAAGATTGAGTATTTCATTGACGTGATTGTAAATGAAGTAGGTTCAAAACGCAAGTTGTCTAAAAGAAATGTGAACTCAAATGATGAAGAAATTTCAGATTTGAGGTCCATGGATCTAGAGGAAATAGATTCATAAAATGAAGGTGAGGAAGTAGCGACGACTTCAAGGCCAACTTCCTGACAGTCAGATTCTTGGATATCAAATACATGGTGTCCAAATCAAGAGGAAACTTGTTGGAAGTACAAGTTATGTGAATCTAGCTCTGTTAACATAAATAGAACCCAAGAATATCTGTCAAGCAAGTAAATAAAAATTCTGGGTGAAAGCTATGAATGAAGAACCTGATTAGATTTAAAAAGAATGACACTTGGGAGATTGTTCCAAGGCTTAAAGAGAAAAATGTTATTGAAACCAGATGGGTTTTCAAAAACAAACTAAATGAATAGGGTCAAGTAATCAGGAACAAAGCTCGATCGGTTTGCAAAGGATATGCCCAAATAGAAGGGGTATATTTCGAAGAAACCTTTGCACTAGTAGCATGAGTGGAAGCTATCATGATATTTCTGGCTCTTTCCACCCATAAGAATATCAAGGCATATCATATGCATGTGAAGTCTACATTTCTCAATGGACATATGGAAAAGGAATTTACATTGAGAAGTTAGAAGGATTTATACCCACCTCCGATGAAGGGTTCGTGTGCAAATTGAAGAAGGCCATGTATGGACTAAAAAAAGCTCCCATATCTTGATATGAAAGACTAGATTAGTATATTTAACAACAAGGGTTTAATAAAGGCACAATTTGTAGTAACCTTTATGTAAAGTTTGAAGGCGACCATCTACTAATAATAGTTTTGTATATGGATGATATGATATTTGGTAGCAATATGGAACAATTCAGCCATCAATTTGAAAAATATATGCAGAAAGAATTTGAAATTTCCATGATCGAACAGTTGTCCTTCTTCCTAGGTCTACAAATTCCTTAGTCTCCACAAGGACTGCTTATATCCCAATCCAAATATCTCAAGGAAATTCCGAAGAAATTTGGGCTGGAAGATTGTAAACGAGTCAACACACCTATGGCTACAGGATGCAAGTTGTGAAAATAAGATGGGACACCACTAGTAAATCATACTGAATACAAATCAATGATAGGAAGCTCATTGTATCTCACAACTTCAAGGTTAGACATCATGCAAGTTGTGGGGCTTGTGGCCAGATTTCAAGCTTTCCTGCGTGAGAGTCATGTTGTTGTTGTCAAGAGCATTTTAAAATATCTTCAAGGAACAACATAGTATCAAATGTTGTATTCCAAGAGTGAAGAATTCAAGTTGAATGCCTACACAAATGCGGATTGGAATGGATGCCTTGGTGACAAGAAGAGTACTTCTGATGCAACTTTCTTCTTGGAAAAATTTTTGGTGTCACGGGTCAGCAGGAAACAAGCCTCCATTTCTTTGTTAACTTCTAAAGTATAGTATATTTATGATGCTACCTGTTCTACATATATTCTATGGATGAAGAAAAATTTGAAAGATATTCAGGTAGAGTTGACTGATCCCATTCCAATAATGTGTGACAACACAAGTGCCATCAACATCTCCAAAACTCCATTCATGTATTGAAAGACTAATCATATTCCTATCAAGTTCCATTTCTTGAGGGAAGAGGTTGTAGCCAATATCGTCAAACTTGAGTATGTGCCCACTAAAGAGAAATTGGCAGATATATTTACTAAGTCACGGGTAAGAGAACCATTTGAATATCTCAGGAAACAGATAGTAGTTGTTACTCCTCCCTCCAAATGACTTCAATTTGGTAGGTGGTGGAAGCTACTCAACATGTGGAACTCAAGGGAGAGTAGGTTGCAATGGTTCAGTGGGAGTATTCTTTGCAATGTTTTAAGAATTTTCTTTTCCATTGATGCAAAGGGTGAGAAGATTGGCATCAGGGTAGACCATGCTTAGTGTGAGGGGGATCTTATGGTCTTTCCATTAATGAAAAAGCGGGGGAATTTGGACAATTAGTGGTGTATGCATGGTTTTGTTAGTGTTGGAATTGATGTCAACAAGGGTCAACATGATGATTGGGTGTTCGGAGGAATCCCATGGTTGTTGAACTACTTTGTAGAAAATCATCATAATAGCAGGCTTACTGGAAAATCCGTAAAATAATGAGTGTAGTGATGGAACCGATGGAAGTCCATGGTAGTTTCAAGATTCATGACCAGAATCATCACAGTATCAGGCTTACTGAGGAAGCCATAAAATGATGACTATGGTGGTTGGGAGTCTAGTTTTTCCAAGAACAAGAACAAGAGTCAAGGAGAAAAGTCTAGTAGATATTTTGTAGCCATATCCTAGGTAGAAAATGGAATCAAAGCCTACATCAGACCCTATCCAAATAAAAGTTATGTGGAAGAGTTTTCCAACAATATGTAGAAGTCCAAAAATGGATTCTTAGATCAAAATATATGGTTTGCCGAAGTCCAAGGATTTGAACCTTTAATAAGGATGAGATATTAGAACCTTGAATATTAGCACATTGAAAGATGGGGACATCAGAATATCAGGTATTAGAACCCCATAGATCAACACGTCATAACATCGGAATATCAGGTATCAGAACCCTAAAGATCAGCACATCGGGACATCGGCATATCGGATATCAGAATATTGGAACTTGTTTAGAGAGGAACCTTCATAAGTTACAATATCTTATAGTTTCAATAGTACTAAAAAGCATGAAGGAATGCCAAAGAAAATTAACTAAGGATCCTCTTGCAAAACCAAGATTTGATGGGCCTACTTATCTCTCCTATGGTAGGACACATGGTGGCATAAGAGTGGCTCCGAGAAGCTCTAGTGGCATCTATCATCAACATGATGTGGCAATACGAGAAGACACATGGAAAGAATTTTCAACATTATTTGGTGGATTAATGGGCCAAATATGGGTGACACATGTCACCACTACAGAGTTTTCACGTGGAGTAATGACGTCATATCAAAGATTGGAATATTGGAAGATGAAGACCTCATAACTTCAGTGCATATGGTTCTTGGAAAATTTATGATGGAAGGGACATCCGATATCGGGTTGGCACTTGGTCACGAGAATCCAAATAACCAAGGGCACAAATAAAGTAACAAAGGAAGATTGGCCCTCGACAAAAATAAAATTCCTTAATGCTTAAACTATAAGTCATTGGTTACAATGCCCAACCCCATGGATTAAATGAAAGAAAGTTCTAAGCGAGAGGAGCTTGGAACCTCACAACTTTGTAACTCATTTAAATAAAAGTGACAAGATATGGTGGCTCTGATATTTTGGCACCCAAATTATATACTCACAGTCACAAATCTTGGTCCCATGGAGGAGAAATGATAAGGAGCTAAGCGCCAAGGGGCTAAAGGACAATCGAAAGCTTGCGACTTCATAAGATTTGTTAGTAAAAGTTACGATATGGCATTGTGTCGATGAAGCAGTACAATGAGTTAAAGGTTGTACGGGTTGGAAACTGTGGAATTGAAATCATACTCAGGGGAGTTGATCATTGAAATGGGCTAAACCTACAGAAAACTTTGTAACAAGGAATCGAGGATGACATTTTTGGTAGAGATGAATTTGGGTGAATAAAGGAAGAAACCAGTTGCTCCGCATACATGACCGGTTGTCTTAGATGAGAATCAAAGTGGTCACCTCTGTGAATTGTAAATAAATATGGAGCAATAAATGAAAATGGGGCTATTAGAGGAGTGTTTCAGTCACCTGAGACTTAATTTCTCAGAATGGAACTCTATGTAGTCAAAGGATAGAGAACTGTAAGGTCCATTTCTAATTTGGTAGTATGATAGGAAACGACCAGGAGATGCAACATCGAAAAAGGAATTCATGCTGAAGTAGATTTGAGAAGTTAAAGTACAGAAATCAAAGAATGCGTTGCGCAGAGTACCTTAGTGAAACAAAATTATCACGTCCAATTGAGGAGATGGGGAGTTGAGTATATTGTCGAAGTGTAGTGGAGTGAAAGCAGTGCACTGAGACAGATAAATCTAATTAACAAGTAACATACTATGTGATACAAAAACAACTGTAGTAGGAGCGCTGAGTGGAGAATAGTCAGGGTAGTGTTGAAGAGTAGTTAGCAGAGAGCCCTTGATATAGGAGGAAAGGTGCTAAGGATATGTTGTTGTGAGTATAAAGTGAATATTTGTTGCATGAGAACACAAAAGACAAAGTGCAAAAGTTGAATCTGTAACCAACAATTTTCGGTATTTTACCTATAATATTGTATGCCTCTGTTTTAGGTTTGAAAATTGTTTGAAATAACATAATAGTGGCAAGAGCAGGTTGGTGCCTACGCACTGAAGAGGTCGGTGCCTCTTGTAAATTTGGTGCTTTCTTACAAAAGGGGGTCAGTGCCTCCTATGAGTTGGTGCTCATGAAAAAACAAATGTAGTTAAGTGGGTTCTTAGTTTGCTTCATAAACAAACAAAAAATTTGGTGGTTTTCTCCCTCTGGGTTTCCACGTGAAAAGCACTATGTCAAATGTGTGTGTGTTTCTCAAGTTAGATGTATGAACATGTATGTTTGAAATTCTTGATTCACTGCTTTTGTGAATGAATTCTCTCGCAAGTAAAAGAATATAGGAAGGGATTGTAAGCATAATATTAAAATAAAAAGAGTTTCATAATTACTCAGTCAACCCCCCTCTCAGTAATTCATTATTTCAACACCATCCTTCTTTTGCACCAATACTACTGAAGTAGAGAAAGAACTTTGACTAGGTTTAATTATACCGGTCTCTAGCATTTTCGCGACCACACATTCAACTTCACTCTTTTGGGCATAGGGATATATGTAAGGCATGATGTTTGGAGGAACACTTCCAGGAATCAAGTGAAAATCATGATCATAATGATGAATAGGTGGGAGACCTTTAGGAATCTCAAATACCTTGGCATGATTTTCCAATACTTTTTGGAGATTTGGAGAAATATATGATTTTGATGTTTGAACCTCTGGTGAGAAAAATTGTGCAATTACACCCCTTTTTTATTTCTTAAAAATATTTGCTATGTCATTAGAGCTGATTATCTTCCCGAATTTCCCTGTGATACCACTTAATTAAATTTCCTTTCCTTCAAAAAAAAAATGAAGAAGAGTTCTTGAAAATTAAAATATATCATCCACAAATACTGTAACCATTGCACTCTTAACACAACATCAACACCACCCATTAGAATGGAAATCATTGGATTATTTAATACATATTCACCAATGGTTATCTTGATATTGTTGCACTTTCTAGATAAATTTATAGTTCCTGCATTTACAACCATCACATAATACTCTAGTGTTGGATATAGATATAAGTTCAATTCCTTGTTTATCTTATAGTGAATAAAATTATGAGTACTACCTAAATCAATCAACACTATTACTTTTTTCTTCTTTATATATCGTTTTATCATGAGGGTTTGGAGTCGTAATTCCCTCCAATGCATTACAAGATGTGTTCGGATTCATTTATTCTGTCTCTCTGGTTAGTTCATGGTGTATATCCTATTCTTATGATATTTCTTGTTCCTTTTCTTCCTCCTTCATAATCTACATGGAATAATTTATTCTCAACACACTTATGACCTTTAGTGTATTTTATATCACAACTATGACAAAGCCCTTTTTCTCTTTTTTCCTACAATTTTGTGGTACCAGACTTGTAGGCTGTGGAAGGATATTGGAAGATACACTTCCATATTTATAGTTGTTAGTGGTATACTTCCTTATTTCCGTAATTTTTCTTTCAAATTTTCTTGCCACCTTGAATGCCTTCTCCAGTGAATCAGGTTCCCAAAGGCAAACCTCCTGTTGGATGTTATCCTTCAAATTCCCTATGAAGACATCAATCTTATGCTCCTCTAAAATATCATTTACCATGATATTGAATTTTTGTAAGTACTTAATGTGATTCACCATTGAGCCCTTTTGTTTTAGATTTATCAATTGGCTAAAGAAGTTGTTTCTCTTTGCATGCTCATAATATGTTATCATTTCTTCTGTAAAAAATGACCAAGTGATAAGTGGTTTATGAGAATAAAGCCATCTATGCCATACAAACTGATTGGGTTCTAAATACAAATATTTAATGTGTACCTTTTGTCTGTGTTTCACATTATGCATGTCAAAATATTGCTCCATCTGCAATATCCACGTTGTTAGATCCTTGCCATCAAACTGCCTCATATCGATATTTGGAATGTGGTTACTCTTCAATCCAAAGTTAGAGTCTCTAAAATCATGATTAACATTCCTTTTTTCCCATCATGAGTTTCATGGAATACCTTTTCGCCATTAGGAAGCATTTCTTGTAGCAACTTTCTCAAACCTCCTTGAAACCTTCCATCTCTACTTTTAAACCACTCTTCAAACCATCCATCTTTGCTTCCATGTCTACTTTTAAGCCATCCTTAAACCTTCCTTTTTTTCTTTCAAAAATTCGATGTATGTTTTTAAACCATGCATCTTAGCTTCCATTTCATTTTTTTTACTCTTTGCGAGAGTGAAATTTGTTGTGCTTAGTTTCTTATTTTTGATATATGATGTTGCATTTCTTCCTCTTCTTCATGTGTCATAGTAGAGCTTTATGTTTTCTTATTGGGAGTATCCTTTTTTTTGTTTCAAGGAATATTGGAACCAAACAATGATATCTATGTTTTAATATTCCCTTTGAATAACTTCAGACTAATTTTTCAAACAAAATTTATGCGAATTTTAAAAAATGCACACCTTTTTCTTCTTTCTTTTTGGAGCTTGATATTGAAATTGTTGTATCCCTGAAATTTTGGCCTCCCAAGGTCTAAAATTCATACCTGTGGTAACACTTTGAGTTTTATTTGTAATTCCACAAGTCAGACCAAGATTTTGTTCTTCAATAAAACATATGCCAAATCTTCCATAACGACCTGATTATGGATTGGTTCAATAGATCAAAATTATACGCGATTCCACGTGTCACTATTTAAACCTTCCTCCCTAAAATTGATACATGGAAAAATAAATCATGTGCACTTCTAATCCTTTTTTACAAAACTGAGATCTAATCCTTGAAAATAAAGTTATGGCGATTTCCCTAGGTGACCTGTTTGAGACTAAATGTTGGAGCATGTCGAAATCCTAACTTTTTCACGCCATAGATAATAAACTATAGGGAACTAAGATCTAAAATTTCTACACAAATTTCACCAAGGTTTAAGTTCCATGTGGTCGAAATTTCAACTTTTGAAACGTTGTAGAAAAAAAGTTCTAATGAAAATTCCAAGATGACATGTTTGTAGCAAAACCCTAGAATCCAAAGCTCTAATACCAAACGTTATGCAACCAGATCCAAAAACAGAAAAAAATATAGCTCAATGACTTCAAAATTAGCCTCTCCAAGGGGGAACCTCCATTATATTATATAAATGAACAACTATTGGATGATATCAATGATAATACCTCCTTGGTATATATAGGAGTCTAAGGGGTCACAATATTATCAAAGCCTACATAATGATAATAATGTAAGGACATTGAAAGTAAATATATATCCCAGGAAAGCAATCCATGAATTGGTGCAGGGCGAATAGCTCAGGTTTCAAGCTTTTTCAGAGGTTGTTCTCCATGGAAGGTCGAAAAGGAGGGAGCTCCACTCCCTCCTACAAATAGGTTGCGGCCAGCAGGGGTAAAAAAACAATGGAATATGATAGAGGCCCTTCAGAAGGAAGGAAAAGGAATAGTGAAGAGGAACAAGATGGAAGTAAGTCAAGGGAGAATAATAGCACTAAGGAAAATGAAGAAAAAGACAAGGAACATGGAACAAAAGACAAAGCACACATGGGACCATGTAAACCCAAAGTTGTGGTTACACCTGAAGTCATTTTAAATGATCATTCTCTACAGGTGCACATGGACCACATGCAGACATATGCAATCATTTGTAAATTCATGGGTTTATGGCCCACTAAAAAAGCTTTACAAATGTGGATTAAATACCACTGGAAACCAAAAGGAAGCATTGACCTACATCTTGGGCCAAAGCGTTTCTTCACTGTAGTATTTGCAAACATTTAAGATAGGGACAGAGTATTTGAAGGAGGGCCCTCTTTTTATGCTGCAGCAAGCCTCTATATGCGACCATGGATTATGGATTTTGTTATGGAGTGTGAGACATTTACTTCGGTCCCGGTTTGGGTAAGACTCTACTCTCTACCTCTTGATTACTAGCAAACAGAATCCTTATCTTCCATAGGAAACAAGTTAGGACATTTTGTCGGAGCCTCTAAAGCCACTAGAAGGGGAAAGTATACTTCCTTTGCTAGAATATGTGTCGAGATGGATCTCTCTGGAGCTCTACCGGATGAGGTAATATTGGAAGTATTTGATGAAGAATGGGTGCAAACAATGGATTATGAACATATTCCATTCAGATGTCACAAATGCCATGAGCATGGGCACCTATTCATAGACTACACTCTCAGTAAAATAGAGAATAAGAGTAAAGCTAACACAATGAAAGATTCTGAAAGCTTTCACAAAGTGGCAAATAAAGGAAAAGGAAGCAAAAGGGAGCCAAAGATACAAAAATCAGAAGGGTAACAAGCTAGTCTGAATAGGTTCAAAGTTCTTGAAGAGGAAGAAGGGATAACAAATGCAGATTAGGCAAAGGGAGGAGGTCCAGTGCAGGAGGGGAAAGAAGAAGACAGGGAACAAACACAAGATAATAATAAACAGAGAGAAACTATGATGAGTGATGCAGAAAAGGAGGTGGATCATGAAATGACCCAAAGTGAGATGGAAATGGACGACCAAGAACTATAGGAAATTCTTGAGAAAGAGAACCTAGATCTGGAAGGTTTCTTGAATCAAGGAACCAGGGAAGGGGTAGACTCGTTACCTCTAGAAGAGTTCAACAGAGTTCAACAACTATTTATATGGAAAACCCAAACCAAAGGGTTGGAGAGGCAAATAAACAATTAAAGGCATGGTAGCAAAGGTGTGAAAATGATGAAAACCACACCAGGATTAGCACCCAAAAACCCAAGAAAGAAAAGAGGTGGGAAAAAGCCGACCGAACTATTGATAGAATGTGGAAAGCTAATGATAGACTCAGGTAAGATGAAAGACCTAACCAGCTATTCCTTTACAAATATTTAATAATCAATTTCACTTCATGGAATATTAGGGGTCTAGGTAGTAAAAGAAAACAAAGAATAATTAGTAATAGAATGAAACAACCAACACTAGATGTGATCTTCATCCAAGAAACTAAATATTCCATTCAAAAAATAAAAGAGATTCATAGCAAATGGCTCAACCGATTTGAGTTTCTAGAAGTTAAAGCAGAGAATACAACAGGAGGTATACTCACTCTTTGGAATCCCAAAAATGTTGGCATTTTAGATGCTGAGTCATCTAGGGAATATTTATCAGTGGTCATGTAGCTCGTGGGAGATAAGGAAACCTACCTGGTCACAAATGTGTATGGCTCCCAAAAAGTGGATGGCAAACTCAAGTTTCTAGATTCTTTGGAGGATCTCAGAGACAGACATCCAGGCATACCATGGATCTTGCAGTGTGATTTCAACATGATCAAATCACTTTCGGAGAAAAAAGGGGGAACCAAAGTTCTAAGTAAAGACTCTCTGACATCTTTACTTGGAACAATAATAGAGGAGGAGAGTCTTAAGTGGCCTCAAAATTAGACAGATTCATAATCTCAGAGGACTTTATGCTCAATGACATGGAAATAGTAGCAAGATTTCTCCCCTTTGGAGGCTCAGATCACTGGTCGGTTCAACTGGAGGTGCAGGGCATTGGTACCCCTGGGAACAGACCTTTTCGGTTTGAGAATACTGGCTTTCACACCCAGATTTCATCAGCAACATTGCCAAATGGTGGTCAAAAGATTTGAACATTCAGGGCACAAGAATGTTCCTTCTTTAGAAAAGACTAAAACACATCAAGCTCAGGCTCAAAGATTGTAACAAGAATGAATATGGCAATATTTTTGAGAAAAAAAAAATTGTTGAAGATAAAATGCAGGAACTCAACCAAGCCCTTATCACGGATGGCTTTGATGAAGTTACAAGTGATCAAGCTACCAAATATCATCAAGACTGGAAGAATTTATGTAAACAAAAGGAAATATTTTGGAGACAAAAATCTAGAGTTCAATGGCTAAAAGAAGGAGAACGTAATACTAGATTCTTCCACAGATCCACTATGGTGAATAGAGCTCATAACATAATTTCTTTGATCAAGGACAAGGGAGGTAATATTCACAATTCTCATGAAGAAATAGAAGTAGTACTAGTTTAGCACTTTCGAGGTATAGCTAAGGAAACCTGTTATGACAGAGAAAACTCCATCAGAGACTTCACTAGACATATACCTAGCATGGTGTCTAGAGAGGACAATTTCAACCTTAACAAGCTAGTGGCTGAAGAGGAGGTTAGTGAAGTCCTAAAAGAAATGTATAAGGATAAAGAGCGAGGCCTAGATGGTTTCAATGTAGATTTCTTTAAGGCTTGTGGGAATATTGTCAAACAGGATATTCTAAATGTAGTAGAACTTGATTCTAAGATGAATAGAACTATTTTGAAGGCGATGAATACCTCCTTCATCGCCTGTGATCCCTAAATAGGAGTTAGCCAAAAATCCTGCCAGGTTTAGATCGATAGCCTTGTGCAATGTGGTTTACAAGATAATATCAAAAGTGGTGGCCAATAGACTCAAACCTCTCCTTCCTACACTAGTTTTTGTGGAACAATATGGGTATGTGGAAGGAAGGAAAATTCTCAATAACATCATTCAAGCACATGAAGTGGTGCACTCTCTAACTAGAAATAGGAAGGTTGGAATGATCATGCAATTAGACATAGCGAAGGCCTATGATAAGATGAATTGGGCCTATATCAGGAAAGTTCTTATTGCTTTTGGGTTTGATCACAACTGGGTGAGATGGGTCTTGGCCCTAGTTACTTCCTCCAACTTTTCAATTCTAGTCAATGGTTCTCCTTCAGAGACTTTTATTCCTTCTAGAGGCCTCAGAAAAGGTGACCCACTCTCTTCCTTTCTCTTCATCCTCATGATGGAAGGACTAGGTCTGTCTATCAAGCATGCAAAAGAAGTTGGTAAGATCAAAGGTCTCCAACTTTCTGATAGCAGACTGGCTTTCACTCATCAACAGTTTGTTGATGATACCATGTTGTATGGAATCCCCACAGTCAAAGAAGCTCTTGCGTATAAACAAATCCTAAATTAATTTGCCATGGCTTCAGGTATGGAAGTTAATCTCTCCAAATCTAAGATTTTTTTCTTCAATACTAATATTTCTATTCAGAGGAACATCTCTAGAATTTTGGGCTTTCAAAGGGAAACTCTCCCCTCAAAATATTTAGGATTTCCTCTAATTTCTAAGCCATTACACAAGAGCATCTCGGAGCTGGCGATTAATAAATTGCAAGATAAAATCAGGAAATGGACTATGAGATCCTTAAACTTGGTTGGTAAGTTGGTGCTTACAAAGGTTGTTCTTCAATCAATCCTAGTCTTCATGCTATCAGGTCTCCCAGCTCCTAATGGAGTCTTGCAACTATTCAGAACCACACAAAGAGGCTTTCTCTAGGGCAAGGGGGAAGAAAGGAAGAAATGGGCCTTGGTAGCCTGGGAAAAAATATGCAAACCTAAAAACAATGGGGGTCTTGGATTAGATGATCCTGACATTCCAAGCAAGGTTTTAGGGGCTGAATTATGGTGGTGCTGGGTAAAAGAACTAGAGGCTTAGTGGGCTATAATTTGGAAAGAAAAATATGCCAGCTCATGGCAAAATAATGATCATATAAGGATGGATGGAAATATTAAGGGATCACACATTTGGAATAAGGCCAGGGAAAACAGAGGCGTAGTCCAAGAAAACAGCTTCTAGGAAATTAGACAGGGAGACTTAGCTTTATTCTGAGAGGATAGATGGCAACAAGAACCTATTCTGTTAAAAGAGGAATTGAAGGACCTCAAAGTAGAGGAAGATACTAAAGGGCTATCCAAGATAAAGGATTTTTGGGATCAAACCAATAGTATAGGAAAATGGAGAACCTGGAGCAACTTTCAATTCAGGGATGACAACCCCCTGAAAGCTAAAGCCGAGATACTAATGAAAGAGTTAGATCAAAGGAAAATTTTTGTGTCAGGGGGGCATGACCAGCTGAGATGGGGCAACAACAATGAGGGTACTTTTAATCTTAAGGAACCAAAACTCATTCTCCTTGGATTGGATTCCCATGCTCCAGATAGAGTTTGGCAAAGACTATGGAGGCATCAAGGTTGGATGAAAATTAAACTCTTCATGTGGTTGGTTTAGCATAGGAAAATTTTGACATGGAATAACATTCAGAACAGGGGTGTCCTCGGGCCTTCCAGATGCCAACTCTATGAAGCACAAGAGGAAACAATGGAGCACCTTCTCAAAAATTGCATTTTTACCTCCAGGTTGTGGGATTTTTTTGCCACCATTTTCCAATAGTCTGATAGAGAAAAAGGGAGTATTATCAACACCCTAAACAACTGGAGAAGAAAATTTTCAGATTATGAAGTTCTTGGCTAAGCTTGAGCTCTTACACCAAGCTTCATTATCTGGAATGTTTGGAAAGAAAGGAACAATAGAATCTTCAAGAATGAAAAGAAACCGTCTCTTTACCTTTTTAAATAGATCTTAAAACAACTTAAAGAGACGGTGGCAACTATTGTGCGAGATCTCCCTAGGAAACCACCTTCTATAATAGAATTGAGGATTCTCAGTTAGCTAGGGTTGAAGGGACCTACTCCTCAGGGCCTGGATAGGAAGGTTTTAATAGTGGATTCTAAACTAGATTTCTGGCATCCTCCCCCTAAGGATTTTTTGAAATTCAACATTGATGGTGCTTCAAAAGGAAACTCGGGCAAGGCTGGTCCTGGAGGGGTTTTCAGGGATGAAAAAGAAAGTATTCTTTTCATCTTCTATTGCCATTTAGGAAGAGCCACCAACAATATGGTGGAATTAATGGGTATGGAGCAATGTTTATATTTCCTGGTTTAGGATAATCACCATAATGTGATTATTGAAGCTGATTCTGAGTTAATCATTAACTCAGTCAAGAGAATCAACTGGGGTACAAACTTTGAAAAAGCCTCAAGAAACTGGAGTCTGATCCAAGTCTTCCAATGGATTCACAGTCACCTACAGTGCCTTTGAACAGTCAGTTTTAAACATATGTGAAGAACAGCCAATAAATTGGCGGATCTTATGGCCAATCAAGGAGTGAGCTGCATAGAAAATAGAGTTGCGATGGAATGGAAAGAGCTACCTCAAAACCGATTAAAGGCGAAGTGTCACGACCAAGCAGATGAATATAGGATGGTGTTTTGGAACAGAGCCATGGAGGGGAGTTCAAATGACTCAGTAGCTTTGTGATCAGCGATTTGTTCAAAATTGGGTCTTTAGTGGGTTGCAAGCAATAGACAACCTTTGCAACCCGGGTCAACACTTTCGTATAGGATCCTAGTGGTAGCAACCTGGGAGTTTTAGTTTTTTGGTTGACAGATAGGATGGCAGAAGCTTCATCTCACAGTGGTTCAGGTAGAGTAGATGTGGCGAGAGGCTGTAAGCGGGGAACCCTCGGTGGCCTTGAAACCCTGGGTTTTTCTTTTTTGTTCGTAATACTGCGTCCAGGGTGGTTTTTCAGTGATCACAAGCCTTGCAAGCGGGAAGTGGTTTTTCCATTTTGGGAGTGATTCCATTTAGCAAGCCCCACGTGGCAGTGGGTCAGAGGGAACACCGCCCTCAGCGCACGCTATTGTTCGGTGATGTAGACCAGTGCGATATGATCCTCAACCGCCGGATCTTGTGAGGGAGATCTACAGATGGGATTGATCAATCATGTTGGTGGGTCCACATGGGTAAACTTCATGCTTCTAAGCACAACGATATTGGCCATAGCCATAGGATCGGGCAAGAAGGTTCGATGGATGAGATTAAATATGCAGGTCAGGAAAATTGGAGGAGGAGTTAGTGTTTGGTACTCTTGGCGGGCAACAAAATGTTCTTGGCGGGAAGTGCCTATATTTTACATTCCACAGATACACTAGTTGTGAGTTATGCAGACTTGAAATCTTTATAGAATGGCACATTTGTTCCGCTTCGGGTCTGACTCTATTATTTGGTTAGCCAGTTTCCGTAGTGTATTTCTTTTGAAAGTTTTTAGGTTTGGTTGTAGGGATTGGGGCTTTTACCTTTGGCCTGTTAACAGTTAATGTTGGGTTTACTCCTCAGTCTACAACTTACCGAGGATTGTTTTATTTTATGTATTTTATTTACTGATTAATGAAATAGAAGGTTTGGCTCTTGCTTTAGCAAAAAAAAAGATAATAATGTAAGGACACAACAATAAAAATATTCAGCTTATATGGGGCACAAGAATAAAAATAGAGGGTTACACTAACAATAATAATAAGGGTGTTTAAAATGGCAATAAGAAAATTTTTATTTAATTTTCCCTCGAATTAAATTAGGAGAAAATTTGTAATTTCACATCACAAGACAACTTGTACAAGTTCACTAAGTTAATTTTACTTAGTTGGTTGAGTTAATTCGATATGAGGGTCTAACTTGAGTCATGTAGAGTGTCTACTACTTTATAGGAGCCCAAGTTGAGTTTATTTTGAGTTGTAATTAATTAATTCAGCTTAACTGAGTTAAAGTCAATTAAACTAGTTCCAACTATTGGAGAAACAAGTAGGAGGTCTAACAGTGGGGTGTTGCTTCATGTGTTCAACCACATAACCAATAATTTAGTCATAACTAACTCATGCATGTTGAGGTTCGATTTTAAGGGAAGTTTACTATCAGTTTTATAATTATCCAAATTGTACAGATGGTGCATGTAGTTAGAGGAAGATCCTAAAGGATTTGCGCAATCCAATGGAGGAAAATTCCTATTAAATAGGGGCTTAATTACTAATTGAAAAATGCAAGGAAGTAGGAGCTTGGAAGGATAGGAAATTGGCTAAGTATTTGCTAAGGCTTGTTTAAGAAGCACAAAGACAGATAGAGATAGTGCAGAGCTTGTTCGGGCTTGAGAAAAACACTATAATATTCTCATACTTTCAAACTAATTCAATATATAGATATGAAGGGGTTTTGAGCGAAAAGCTCTCCCCTTAGATAATGTCTAAGCATATGTAATTGAATCTTATGTCATGTTTTGTGATTAATCGATTGATTAATTCTTGCCACTGATGAGTAGAGTAGATTCAAGTATTTCATTTTAGCATATTACATAAGTAGTTTGAATCTACATGGAATTTATACATGGTATCAAAGCTATATGTGTAGAAATTTCTACATGGTATTAGAGTAGGAACCACTATCTGAGCATGATTCACATTAGATGAGGAATTTCAAATTGCAGATTGATGGATCTCTAGCTTAGGGCAGATCCAGAAGACGCTCTATGCAGACTTCTTAATTGAGCCAATGTTTAGTGACACAAAAATGAGTTGTGATCACTAACATTAGTAGATTGAGGAGAAAACAGGTTTTCTAAAGTGACATCAAAACTTAGAGGGAGTCTAGTTTTAGAGGGAGCAACCCTATGGAAGCTAGTACTTTAGGATCTAGGGTGATCAAACTCATTATTGCAGTGGTTTTAGCACCATTGTAGAAGCAGTAGCAATAATAGTAGGAGTAGATCATATTTCTTCATGCATGCAACTATACCTCCAAGAGTGAGCTAGGGCAATGTAGATCCTAAGTCCAAGAGTAGCGAAAATTTAGGCAAGGTCCATCGAGGTGTTTTTGTCTCATGGATCATTACCAAGCTACAGAGACCCACAATATTCAATAGCAATAGTATCAATGTTAGTCAGATACTGAGGAGTACAGAGAGGTGTCCACAATAGAGTAGGAGGCTTAGTAGTAGAGTGAGCAGAAACACAATGTTTTCAAGTAGACAGTTGCAAATTGATTCAATGATATTTTTTTATATTTTTTGGGTTCTTTTTAGTTGCAGATGTTGTAGTAGAAACAAAAAATGTAGGAAGTGTTGCATGCACTACATTCCAAGGTTTTTGGATTAGGGTATATTTGAATACCTTGATTGTTGAGAGGGAGTGTTGAAAATGGAAACAAGAAAATCCTGATTTAATTTTCCCCTGAATTAAATAGGGAGAAAAATTGTAATTCCACATCACAAGAAAACTTGTATGAGTTAACTAAATTAATTTCAATCAGTTGGTTTAGTTAATTCGATTTGAGGGTCTAACCTGAGACATGTTGAGTGTTTCCTACTTTATAGGATCCCTGGCTGAGTTTATTTTGAGTTGTAATTAATTAATTTATTTTAACTAAGTTAAAGTCAGTTAAACTAGTTCCAACTGTTTGCAAGAGCTAGTAGGAGGTCTAACATTGGCGCTCTCCTTCAAGCCTTAAACCAATTAACTAATAAATCATCCATCAATAGCTCATGCATGTTTGATCTGAGAGTTACCTAGTTGAGATTGGAGTTTAAGGGTGGTGGCCTATCAGTTGTATAATTATCTGACTTGTACAGATGGTGCATGCAGCCAGAGGAATATCCTGAAGGAACTGCGTAATCCAATGGAGGAAAATTCCTATTAAATAAGGGCCTAATTCCTCATTGAATAACACAAGGAAGTAGGTGCTTGGAAATCCAAGAAATTGGCTAGGTATTGACGAATTATTTTCTAGGAAGAAATGAAAGAGGTAGAGATAGTGCAAAGGTTGCTCAAGCTTGAACAAAGCATTGTAATCTTCTCATATTTTTTTACTAATGCAATACAAAGATAGGAAGGGGTTTTGAGCAACAATCTTTCGACTTAGATAATTTCTGAGCATATGTGATTGATTAATTGTTTTCACTGATGAGTAGAGTAGATTCAAGTATTTTTTTTTAGCATATTACGTAAGCAGTTTGAAACTACCAGGAATTTATACATGGTATCAGAGATACATGTGTAGAAATTTCTACATGGTATCAGAGCAAGAATCACAATCAGATCATGATTCACATTGGATTAGGAATTATGAATTGTAGATTGATGGAGCTCTAGTTCAGAGTAGATCCAGAAGACCCTATGTGAAAACTTCTTAATGGAGCTAGAAGGTTTCTAGTGGGAAGATCATTGAGCTAATTTTTGGTAACAACAGAAGGAGTTGTCATCACTAACATTGGTAGATTGAGGAGAAGACAAATTTTCCACAGTGAGATCGAAACTTAGATGGAATCTAGTTTTAGAGGGAGCAACCCTAAGGACACAATTACTTCAGGATCTAGAGACATTAGACTCATTATTGCAAGGGTTGTAGCAACATTACTGAAGGAGTAGCAACAATAATATGAGTAGATCATATTTCTCCATGCATGCAGCTATACCTCCAGGAGTGAGGTGGGGTGATGTAGATCCTTAGTCCAAGAGTAGATAAAATTTGGGTAGGGTCCATTCAGGTGTTTTTGTATCATGGATCATTACCTTGCTATGGGGACCCACAATATTTAGTAGCAAGAGGATCAATGTTAGTTAGATAGTGAGGAGTACAAAGCAGTGTTGAGAGCAGAGCATGAGGCTTAGTAGCAGAGTCAGCAACAATACAATGTTTTCCAATAGACAGTTGCAAATTGATTCGGTGATATTTTTTTTGTATGATTTTCAGTTGTAGATGTTGTAGTAGTAATAACAAAAGTAATAATTTTTGCATGCAAAACATTCCAATGATGTTGGATCAGGGTATATGTGAATCCATTTCTTGTTGAGAGGGAGTATTAAAAATGGCAACAAGAAAATTCTGATTTAATTTTCCCATGAATTAAATTAGGAGAATTGTAATTCCACATCACAAGAAACCTTCTATGAGTAAACTAGGTTAATTTCACTCATTTGATTTAGTTAATTCGATTTGAGGGTCTAAATTGAGACATGTTGAGTGTCTCCTACTTTATAGGAGACCTAGTTGAGTTTATTTTTAGTTGTAACTAATTAATTTATTTTAACTGAGTTAAAGTCAGTTAAACTAGTTCCAATTGTTGGAGGAACTAGTTGGAGTTCTAACACTGCGGTGTTCCTTAAAGTGTTAAACCATTTAACGGATAATTCAGATATAAATAACTCATGCTTGTGTGATCTGAGAGTTACCGAGTTGATATTGGAGTTTAAGGGCAGTGTCCCATTAGTTGTATCATGGTCTAAATTGTATAGATTGTGCATGTAGCCAGAGGAAGAGCCTAAAGGAACTGTGCAATCTAATGGAGGAAAATTCCTATTAAATAGGGTCATAATTCCTCTTTGAGCAACACAAGGAATTAGTAGCTTGGAAAGCTAGGAAATCGGCTAATTATTGGCCAAGGATTGTCTATGAAGCAATGAAAGAGATAGAGACATTGCGGAGGTTGCTCAAGCTTGAGCAAACCATTGTAATCTTCTCATATGTTTTACTAATGAAATATACAGATAAGAAGGTGTTTTGAGAAGAAATATTTCCCCTTAGATAATGTCAGATCATATGTGATTGAATATTGTCTCATGCTTTGTGATTTATCGATTGATTAATTGTTTTCACTAATGAGTAGAGTAGATTCAAGTATTTTGTTTTAGCATATTATCTAAGTTGTTTGAATAGACAATGATCTGTATTTCTATGATTAGTTTTGCTGTGATAATAACAATTACAAATTTATAAACATGTTCTTGCTTCTTGCTTTTTGAGTTAAGGTTTCCTTAGTTGTTGGTGCTTACAAACAAGTAAATTTCCTTAAGTTAAACAAGACATTGAATCATGAGAAGCATAGCTTCAAAAATGAATAATGAACAACAAACATGTACAGTACAATAAACCATCAAAGAGACACACTTAAAAAGTGTTTGGATGAAGGATTTCACCCCTCCTAGGCTACATCTCCATGGTCCAACTTCCATGGCTTGGGCCTCTATATTAGCTCAAAGAGGAAAATATGTTGTTTACAAAGCTCTATGGATCCTCATACATACACCAATGTGTTCAGAAGGTCCAAATGAGCTAATAACACTTCTTTCTAATCTCAATTTGGTCAAAATTTGAGTAAGTTATGGCTCAAACAGGTTTTCCTAAGAAACCTTCGCTAAATCTGGAGAGACTCCAGTTAATCCCCCAAAGCTAGCAGTTTCCGCCTAATTTGTTGTGCCACCAAATCTACCACCAAATTAATTCAAATATTAAGCATGCTTAATTAATGTTTAAATAGATTTAGTTTTAACTAAATGGGATTAGCGCTAAGTGCTTCCCTTGGCTAGCCCTTGCTCGTGTGGTTAAGGTCATATGGGGTGGGGGTTGGCCCGCAGTGTTGGCTCCCACCACCCCGCCATCAACATCAAGCTGCAACATAAATAAATGTGGACGACACATATTCCAAAGTATGCAATAGTGGTTTGCTGGTAATGCATGAAAATAGGACGAGGGGTCGTGGGTTCAACCCTACCCTCCCCCCATCACATTTTTTAATACATATATTTCGCACCCATAGTTCGAAATTTTGGAACTATACCATTACACAAAAAATGCACATTTGCATATTTTGTTGGAAATTTGTAAGGTTTATATATATGTGGATTTAAATATTGATATTTAATATTTAAATAGATATATTATATATATATATATATATATATATATTATATATATATATTATATATATATATATATATATATATAATAACTATATATAATATTTAAATAATACAAAAATAAATTTGAATTCCACCTTGGAGCCAACTAGGAAATTTCCCTTTCACACAACCACATTAGAGAATCTAGAGATGACACTGGTCACAACCCCATTGGGCGAAAACTGAAGAATATTCTCCTTACTGACCAGATTGTTGACTCGACTGCCATATCATGATTCTGTCCCATTCTGCAGTTTTTTTTAGATGTTTAGGAAAATGAACAACATGCCTTTTCTCCTTGATCCGAACTCTATTTTTGACAAAACAAATTGCAATGCAATCATATTGACTAGAAGGACACAACCATACAATTTTCGAGCCAATATGAGAACTTTGAATTTTGAGCTATATAGTAAGCACTTGATTACTCCTCCCCACTAGAAGCCTTTTGGACCCATTATATACTATTATCTGATAAGTAGATGAGGATATAACCCCCTCACCTTTTCAAGATTGATCCAACTAGATTTTGACAAATTTGTTTCATTGAGCTCCTCTCTAAGGAAATCAACATTCACTTGCCTTAAGTACCTCATTCTATACTTGTACTTGTCTTTTCCCTTTTCAATCTGATCTTGCACTATTTGTTGCACCATTTTCAATCATTCATATAAACTTATGGTTTTCTCCATGTCACCATCAAAATCAACATCCTTCTTACCATGTTGACATAACAAAATATAATGCACATGGATGACAAATTTCACTACTTGGTTTTCTTGACTGAAGCCCAATTGTACATCTTGAAAGTATGATATTTTTTGAACATAACTTTCATGTAAGAAATAATGACGCTTGAATTATACAATAGTTACATAACCAATATGCCTAAAAGGCATAACAATGAACTTGCTGCTTATACCTCTTTTGTACCATCGAACCAAGTGAAAATTTTGACAAGTATCCATCCAATGATAGTGCCTGGATAGCTGCAACTTAATATTTACACCATGAATATCTTCTGAATGAAATAAGATGGTGAAGTTGCTTGCATAAACATGAAACTAAAATGAATCTTTCAATTTTGAAAGAGCATAAAAAAGAATTGAACTGATCTTTTGGTTTGAAGCAACACATGCCTCTTCCTATTTCCCTCCCCACTGGAAGAATTTTCACATACATGGCAATGCATGCCAACGAGCTTCAAAAGAAGAAATGCCAATAGCAACTCTCCTCCAACATTGGGCTGCTCCCAAGAAACCTCTTATCAAAATGACAATCTTGGGTGTTGACCAATCAACAATGGCATCCAACTTGGAGAGGCTTGCCTTCAACTTACCTCCTCCAATATCATGGCCCAAATGCATGAAAGAAGTGAAACCCAACTTGTACTTTGATATCTTCAAAACATCAAACAATTTTCCTTCATATATGACATGTTCATAAGAAAACTTTCTCAACATGTTTATGTCACCCAAGTGGACAATTTCTTCAAGAAAGGACTCTTTTTTGCCATAATTCAAATTCATGTATGTAATATAAGTACTACAAAGAACATATAACATTAAAAGAAACACAAACCATTGTTGTTTGGTGTTATGTATATTCTTGCACTCACATCTTCTTACAACTTTACTTTGGTGAAAATTACTCCTTTTGTCCTCTTTCTTGAAATACTTACCATTCCTCTTTGGCACCATAACTATTGGTACACAACATGGTGTAAGGGATGATTGAATGAGCCCATTGTTCAAAAACATTTTCATTGCTTTGGTGTCTCTACACTTTGTACTTTTGTCAACCCTTGCATGCTAAGATCACAAAGAGAAACCTCTTGCTACAAAGATATTTCATGTGAAGTTTCTTTCTCCTTGAAGGATGATTCTTTCACAACCTGAAATAATTCATCACACTGATGGACTGAACCAACCAAATAACAATTGAAACTTGCATTACTGTAACAAAATTTTCATAAAAAATGTCATCATTTGTCTTAAACATGAGAAGTACTAAACTTTTACTTGAATTCACTAGTCCTTTTCCCTCCCCTACATTAACCAAATAAATGTTAAGCTTTTAGTGATGGGATCCCACTATGTACTCCACACCATCCTTGAATAAGTGATACTTGTTTTCATGGCAGTGAAACACTGCTTTCCGGTCATACAAATATGGACTACCGAACACCACACCTGAAATATCAAGCAGTACCACATCTAACTCTACTTCATCAACAAAATTTGCAGTGATTTCAAACTCAAACAAACATTTTCTTGTAATCTACAAAATAGTGTCTCGCTTTATCCATCCCAAAGGGTGTGGCTTATGGCAAGGTATAGTTTCAAGATTCAGTTTGTTGACTAAGTCTTCAGAGATTAGATTAACTTGTGACCCACTATCGAAGAGTGTGTCAATATTGGTGTGTTTAGATATGACCCTAACATGAAATAACTCAATTCATCTCTTTTGATCTCGAGTAGTAGTAGTGTTACAGTTTTGTGAACTAGTGCTTGCAATATCTTGTTTTCCATTGATTCCCATGAGAGTGATTTTGTTTCATCACTTGATTCAAAACCTAAACCTTCTTGAGTGAGAGCAGTGGTTTTCTACTTCCCTTTATTGTTGAACTTATTTGGTCTCATTTCTGGATGCAATTTCCAGCAGTGGGCTTCATCATGCCCCTCTTTGGAATAGTGTTTTCATTTGATTTCCCCCCCTTCTTTATTCACACTTGCATTCTTCTTTCCCCTCCATTTTCCACCCTTTTCCTTATCCTTACCCTTGAATGGTGTCCTCTTATTACCCTCTTCAGTAATGTTCTTTCCTCTAGATTCAAGGTGTGTGACTTGCACACATACCTCATCTAAATTGTTTGGATTAAACATAAGAATAGTGTGTTTAAGATAGGAATGTAAACCCCCAATATATGTCAATAGTGTATCTTGGGAATTCAAATTCACTCCTAATAACAAATTCCTTTTTCTAAGCTCCTGTGTATAATCTTGGACTGTTTGGCCTTTAAGCTGCCTAAAATTATGCCCACTCATAATGCCTTTTTTCATATAGGCTAAAAGATAAAATTGTCTTTTAATTAGAAAAACAAATTCAACCAAAGTGATGGATATCTTCCCATGGATTCTCATTTGCTCTTGAGTCTTTGATTCCCACCAAACTAGTGGAGCTCCTTCTAGCCTCAGCGAAGCCAACTGGATCTTTATGTTGTCTTCTTGAAGGTTTTGAATTCTATAGTATACCTCCAACTTTCGAATCCAATTGTCTAACTTTTCTGTATTCACTTCTCCATTGTACATGGGAAGTTCGAATTCTATGTCCAATTTCAATAATGGAGTTTTTCCTTTCTAGGTTTTGGAATGAGTATGGGCAGTTTCAGTGGTGGTAGTGGAAGATGATGTTGTGTGAGATGGTGAAGATGATGAGGAAGATGATGAGGATGGTGGAGATGGAGATGGCTTTCAACCATTCCCTTTGCAATCCTTCCTTTCATCTTCTTTGTCCTCTATGCTTCCTTCTCCATGTGGAGGTTTAGAAATCTCTCCAACCATTCTAGTGTTCCTCTCTCGATAGAGGACTTTAGCCATCTCAGTCAAAGTGTGGAAATATTTATTGAATTATTCCTCTTCTGAAGAGGGACCTCCAGGTTTTGTTTCTCGAGGCATAATGGCTATGGATTCAGGCTCAAAAATTTGAACTAATTGTACCAGTTCAATCTCAATTAAAGACAAAACTTGAGGAGCTTCAAGTGTAGTTGGAATTGGAACTTTCGGTGTTGCAGATTGTGGCCTTGTGGCTCTTCCTCTTCAAGGGATTACCTCAGTAGTTGCAACCAATAACTTCCCTTCTCCTCTCTGCAACTTTAACCTTGTAAGAATCACAATTTTGCAACCATTATAATTCGAATCGCACAAACACAAGAAATAAAGCAATTCAACCTTGGATTTGATACCAAATTGATCTGTATTTGTATGATTAGCTTTTTTGTTCGAATAGCAACTACATGTTTATAAGCATGTGCTTGCTTCTTGCTTTTTGAGCTGAGGTTTCCTTAGTTGTTGGTGCTTACAAACAGGGAAATTTACTTAAGTTAAACAAGACATTCATTAGTAAAATAGCTTCAAAAATAAATAATGAACAAAAAAAAATGTATAGTACAACAAACCATCAAAGAGACACATTAACATAGTGTTTTAATGTAGGAGTTCACCCCTCCTTGGCTACATCTTCTTGGTCTAGCTTCCATGGCTGAGGGCTCTGTATTAGCTCAATGTTGAAAAAAATCGATTTGTAAAGCTCCATAGCTCCTGATACTTGCACCAATGTGTTCAAAAGGTCCAAATTAGATAAGAACACTTCCTTCTGATCTCAATTTGGTCGAAAATTAAGTAAGTTATGGCTCAAACAATTTTTCCTATAAAACCTCTACTAAATCAGGAGAGAGTCCAGTTAAATCTGCCAAAATTGGCAGTTTTTGTGTAATTTGGTGTGTTGCCAAATCCACTGCCATCTTAATTCGAATATTAAGTGTGCTTAATTAATGTTTAAACAAATTTAGTTTTAACTAAACAAGATTAGTGATAAGCGCTTCCGCTAGCTAGCCCTTGGTCGCGTGGTTGAGGTCATATGGGGTGGGGGCTGGCTCGTAGGGACGGCTCCCACCAACCCACCGTCAGCATCAAGCTGCAACATGAATAAATGTGTGTGGCCACATATTTAAAAGTACGCAATAATGGTTTGTTGGTAATGAATGAAAATAGGAGGGGGACGTCACGTGTTGAAACCTGCCCTCCCCCCATCACATTTTTTAATACATATATTTCACACCCATAGTTCGAAACTTTGGAACTATAACATTACACAAAAAATGTGCATTTCCATATTCATTTGGACATTTGTAAGGTTTATATATATGCGTATTTAGATATTGATATTAATATTTAAGATATATATATATATAAATATATATATATATATATATATATATATATATATATATATATATTAGTTAGAAAAACTATATAATAGAAATAATAAGTATATAAAAATATACAATAATATTTAAATAATAATAAAAGTAAATTCGGATTCCACCTTGGAGCCAACTAGGAAATTTCCCTTTCACACAACCACACTAGAGAATCTGGAGGTGACACTTGTCACAAGCCCATTGGGCAAAAACTGAAGAAGATCCCCCTTGCTGACTGGACTGCTAACTAGACTTCCATGTCATCATTCTGTCCCATTCTGCAATTTTTTTTAGCTGTTTAGGAAAATGAACAACATGCCTTTTCTCCTTCATCCAAACTCCGTTTTCAACAAAATGAACTGTGTTGTGATCGTGTTGATGAGATGGACGCATTGATACCATTTTCGAGACAATATGAGAACTTTGAATTTTGAGCTAAATACTAAGCACCTGATCATACAAGGAATTTCTACATGTTATCAAGGCTATATATGTAGTAATTTCTACATGGTATTAGAGAAAGAATCACTATCAAAGCATTTTTCACATTAGATCAAGAATTCCAAATTACAAACTGATGGAGATCTAGTTTAGGGCAGATCTAGAAGACCCTCTGTGCAGACTTCTTAATGGAGCTAGAAGGTTGCTAATGGACATATCATTCAGCCAATGTTTAGTGACACAAAAGGGAGTTGTGATCACTAACATTATTAGATTGAGGAGTAGACATATTTTCCATAATGGTATTGAAACTTAGAGGGAATCTAGTTTTAGAGGGAGAAACCCTATGGAATCTAGTACTTCTGGATCTAGGGAGATCAAACACATTATTGCAATGCTTGTAGCAACATTACAGAAGCAGTAGCAAAAATAGTATGAGTAGATCATATTTCTCCTTGCATGTAGCTATACCTCCAGGAGACTGTGAGGTGGGGAGATGTAGATCCTTAGTCCAAGAGTAGTAGGAATTTGGGTAAGGTCCATTGAGGTGTTTTTCTCTCATGGATAATTACCTTACTATAGGGACCCACAACATTCAGTAGCAAGAGTATCAATGTCAGTCATATATGGAGGAGTACAAAGCAGTGTTGAAAGTAGAGAAGGGGACTCAGTAATAGAGTCAACAACAACATAATGTTTTCTATTAGACAGTTGCAAATTGATTCAGTGATAATCTGTTTTAATTTTTGGATTCTTTTCAGTTACATATGTTGCAGTAGCAACAACAAAATTAGAAAGTGTTGCATGTAGTACATTCCAAAGGTGTTGGATCAGGGTATATGTGAATCCATTTCTTGTTGAGAGGGAGTGTTGAAAATGGCAACAAGAAAATCTTGAATTAATTTTCCCCTGAATTAAATTAGGAGAAAAATTGTAATTTCACATCACAAGAAACCTTGTACGAGTTAACTAAGTTAATTTGACTCAGTTGTTTTAGTTAATTTGATTTGAGGATATAACTTGTGACATGTAGAGAGTTTCCTATGTTACAGGAACCCTGGTTGAGTTTATTTTGAGTTGTAATTAATTAATTTATTTTAACTGAGTTAAAGTCAGCTAAGCTAGTTCCAATTGTTGGAGGAACTAGTAGGAGGTCTAACATTGGGGTGTTCCTTCAAGTGTTAAACCAATTAACTGATAACTCAACCATAGATAGCTCATGCATGTGTGATCTAAGAGTTACCCAGTTGAGATTGGAGTTCAGGGGTGGTGTCCTATTAGTTGTATAATTATCTAAATTGTATATATGGTGCATGCAGCCAAAGCAAGGACCTAGAGGAACTGCTCAATCCAATGCAGGAAAATTCCTATTAAATAAGGCCTAATTCGTCATTGAATGACACAAGGAAATAGAAGCTTGGAAGCCCAAGAAATTGGCTAAGTATTGGCCAAGGATTGTCTAGGAAGCAATGAAAGAGATAGAGATAATGCAGAGGTTGCTCAGGCTCGAGCAAAGCATTTTAATCTTCTCATATTTTTTTACTAATGTATTACAAATATAGGAAGGGGTTTTCAGCAACAATATTTCCCCTTAGATAATGCTTGAGCATATGTGATTGAATCTTGTTGCATGTTTTGTGATTTATCAATTGATTACTTGTTTCCACTGATGAGTAGAGTAGATTCAAGTATTTTGTTTTAGCATATTACATCAGTAGTTTCAATGTATAAGGAATTTCTACATGGTACCAGAGCTATATGTATAGAAATTTCTACATGGTATCAGAGAAGGAATCATTATCAGAGCATGATTCACATTAGATCAGGAATTCCAAATTGCAGATTGATGGAGCTCTAGTTCAGAGGAGATCCAGGAGACCCTCTGTGTAGACTTCTCAATGGAACTAGAAGGTTGCTAGTGGGTAGATCATTGAGCCAATGTTTAGTGACACAAAGAGGAGTTGTGATCATTAACATTTGTATATTGAGGAGTAGACAGATCATATTTATGCATGCCTGTATCCATACCTCCAAAAGTGAGGTGGGATGATGTAGATCCTTAATCCAAGAGTAGCAGAAATTTGGGCAAGGTCCATTGAAATGTTTTTGTCTCATGGATCATTACCTTGCAACGAGGACCCACAATATTAAGTAGTAAGAGGAACAATGTCAACCAGATACTGAGGTGTAGATAGCAATGTTGACAGTAGAGTAGGAGGCTCAGCAGCAGAGTCAACAACAACACAATGTTTTGCAGCAGACAGTTGGAAATTGATTAAGTGGTAATTTTTTTATAAATTTTTGGATGCTTTTCAGTTGCAGTTGTTTTAATAGCAACAACAAAAGCATGAAAGGTTACATGAAATACATTCCAAAGGTCTTGGATCGGGTTATATGTCAATCCCTTTCTTGTTGAGAGGGCATGTTGAAAATGGCAACAAGAAAATCCTGATTTAATTTTCCCCTGAATTAAATTAGGAGAAAAATTGTAATTCCACATCACAAGAAACATTGTATGAGTTAACTAAGTTAATTTGAATCAATTGGTTTAGTTAATTCGATTTGACTGTCTAACTTGAGACATGTTGAGTGTTTCCTACTTTATAGGAGACTTGGTTCAGTTTATTTTGAGTTGTAATTAATTTATTTATTTTAACTGAGTTAAAGTCAGTTAAACTAGTTCCAATTGTTGGAGGAACTAGTAGGAGGTCTAACATTGGGGTGTTCCTTCAAGTGTTAAACCAATTAATTGATAATTCAACCATAAATAACTCATGCATGTGTGATCTAAGAGTTACCCAGTTGATATTGGAGTTCAAGGGTAGTGTCCTATCAATTGTATAATTATCTAAATTGTATAGATGGTGCATGCATACAAAGGAAGAGCCTAAAGGAACTACTCAATCCAATGGAGGAAACTTCCTATTAAATAGGGGCCTAATTCCTCATTGAACAACACAAGGAGGTAGGAGCTTGGAGGGCGAGGAAATTGGGTAAGTATTGGCCAAGGATTGTCTAGAAAGCACAGAAAGAGATAGAGATAGTGGAAAGGTTGCTTAGGCTTGAGAAAAGCATTGTAATCTTCTCATATTTTTTGACTAATGCAATATACAGATAGGAAGATGTTTTGAGCAGCAAGATTTCTCCTTAGGTAAATATCTAAGCATATGTGATTGAATCTTGTCTCATGTTTTGTGATTTCTTAATAAATTAATTATTTTTGTTGATGAGTAGAGTAGACTCAAGTCTTTTGTTTTAGCATATGAAATAACCAGTTTGAATCTACAAGGTATTTCTACATGGTATTAGAGCCAGATTTGTAGAAATTTCTACAAGGGGTGCTACACTAATATTATAGGGACCTAACATTGGTCCTCCTAAGTGGCATGAGATTTCACAAAATAGAAACTCATATTTTTATCATTGTAGTAAATCTAGTTAAGCATGTACAATCAAAAGTTCCAAACAAATATATAGTTGTAAATAGCGATAGAAGTTATATCTAAAATAGTCAACCATATGCAACATGGGAATCATGTTCATCCATAGTCGAATATTGGCATTATGATCATAGTCAACAAGGGAACGGACATTAATAGAGTCATTGAAGTTAATAAATTTAACTTAAATAACTTCAACATAGACGTTGCAATATAATGAACAACAAACAACATCAGAGTGTGATAAAAAACAAAAAATGTTGTAATGTGACAAACAACAAATGTCACCTCAATGTGACAAAAAATAAATGGCATTGCAATGTGATGAAAAAAATAATGTCACAATGTGATGAGAAACAAATTTTGTCACAATATGAAGAATAATATATTTCATCACAATTTGATGAATAATAAAAGTTGTCATAGTATGATGAATAACAAATGACATCAAAATGTGCTAAACAACAAATGAGGTCATAATTTGATGAACAATAACATCATCAATCTAACAAACAATTAACAACATCACAATGTGATGAATAATAAATGTCATTGCAATGTCACGCAAAACAAACATTATCGTAATGTGATGAACATCAAACGTCATTACAATAGGACAAAAAAATGATGCCCCAATGCAACAAATAAAAGTATTAACAACCATGGTAATCATGTTTAAATAAGTCAAACATGGTATTCCCTTGTTTTACGAAGGTCAACATGGTGAATTGTGGTCATATGTGGTTCAACATAATTAGTGATAGAAAACAAGGTCAACCATGGTCAAGATAGTCAATCATAATCAACTGTGGTTGACCACAGTCATCTATAATCAAATACTGATAACCCTAGTCTACCATATTTAGCCATAGTTAACAATATGTGGACCATAGTTAACCATGGTCAAAAAACAAGCTCAACTATGGTTAAACCACATCGGATTCACCTTGTTGACCAATATCTTACCATCATCCATTAAGGGATTTTTAATTGTTAAAAATAGAATAAATATAATGTAGGTATGTAGTGGGCATGTGGACTAGGGGGAAATTGTAAGTATTTTGGGGTATAAAGAGGGGTATTCAGTAAAAATAAGGGATATAAATTAAAAATAGGGGTTAATTTTATTATAAAAATATATTGAGAGGGGGTTCAACAAAGGAATTTCGGAGGTTTTGGTCAATATCTAGTGATACTATGGGTATTCTTTAATATCCTGTGACCACAGGCACTATGACATAAGTTTACTAGGTGGAAACATTGTGGGTCAAACATGGTCACCAATTTCAACCATAGTCAACCTCTTTTAACCATGTTCAAACAAGTTCAACCATGGTCAACTGTGTTCATCCATGCCCAATCATAGTCAACCATGGACAACATGGTCAACCATTTTCAACCAAATTCAACATGGTCAAATTATGGACATCCATGGTCCAAATGGACTACCACGTTCATGGTCAACCATAACTTCACCATATTTAACCGTTGTCAACCATTTTCAAACATAATGAAGAAAGTTTAACCATGGTTAAACATGATCACCAAGTTTTGGTGATGGTTAACCCTGTTCAATAATGTAACATAAATACATTGTTACAACAATGGTTGAACATGGTCGGCCATGGTCAACTTCGCCAATCCTCTTCAACCAATAATGTAAAAATTAATGTAACACTAGCATTAATACTAATGTAAGATCAACCATGGTTTTGAAACATTAATGTATCAAAAATACATTGTTACACTAATAGTCAACCGTGGTCAAACTTTTCAATGAATGTAAATCATGGTTAGTCACTGTTAACCTTGTCAACCCTCTTAAACCATAGTCAACCATCATCAAACATCAACAACCCTCAACAACTATTGTAAACCTTCATCACCTATTTCATCATTAATAATGTGGTTGATATAGGTCGATCAACATTATTTTCTACCTTTAAAAACTAATGTTACTATTTAACATGTCAAAAGGTAGAAAATGACATCATACATATATCAACCACTTCATTAATGTTATTGTACTAATTCATTTTTCATTATTACCATCTTTTATTAATATTAAAATAATATTTATGCAATTTTTTTAATCATATAACTTTATATACTTAAAATAATGAAATAATAATTTTTTTTAATGTTCTGATTTTAACTGCTTGCAATTGTTTATCTAAATATTTAGGGTAATGTTTGAAAATTATAATAATTAAATATTGAATTGTAGGTAAAACTGTTTTACTTTGAGATATAAAATCTAAAATTTCATTGTAATTTTCATTTTCATTGTATTGGTCAGCGTTATTGGCATTGATCTCTTACCATCTTCTCTTTCATGTGTGTTAGAATTAAAATCTTATTGTCATTTTATTCGGTTGAATGCCCGGTCTTTACAATGCGGTTAAATGCCCGGTGTTCAACTTGGCATATCCAATGTAAGATCAATTAATATTTGTAACGTCCATGGCACAGGAAGTTGCAACGTGCTTTGTTCCTCATTGTTTGCCATATTAGTTTGTAAATTATTTTATTCATAGTTTGTAAATTATAAAGTGTACGCTCTGATTTGTGAGTTGATATGGAGCTGTTGATTGGTAGTATATTTTATTAGCTTTGATTTATTGCGAGAGGGTTGTTTATAATGTAAATTAGATTAATTGTTTTATGTTTTTTTATTTATTTTTATTTGAAACTAATTAAAATATTAAGCAAAATATTTTTGGCAGATATTACAAAAAGAAATTTTTAGCCAACATCTTTTGAATCAACGATTAAAAAAACCAACCATTAAAAATATGTTAAACTAGTAAATTTAAATATTGTAACTAAATATTTTAGATTTATAATTAAATTGATTTATATATGAAAATATAATTTAATAATAAAAATAATAATTTCATTAAAACATTAAAAATTATACTATCAAATTTTAATCATAAAGAAAAATAGTTTTCCTTAAATTAATGTATTATCTAATTTTAATGGAAAAAAACATAATATAGTGATAATAATACTTTTTATGAAATGTTGGTTTGGGATAGCTCAATTGGCAATGACCTAACCAGAAGTCTTGGGTTCAAATCGTGTGCTATCCCTGGGGTGAGAATACATGATGAAGATGTACACTTACCAAGCTTACAAAAAAAATAACTTTCATTAAATTAATTGTAGTTGATTTTAATGAAAACCATAGAACAATGGCCAGTTCTTTTCATTAAGTTGACACCATAAAGTGTATAAGATTTGTATTTTTTATACATTGATAGGGAGGATTTATAATTTTTATGCATGAAAGTCTTGATATACTTGATTTTAGACTCTCGTGATTCATACTGATTTTGGTAATTTGCAATTTTTATACATTAATAAGGAGGATTTATAATTTTCATGCATGAAAGTCTTCATATACTTGATTTTAGACATTTTTTATTCAAACCGATTTTGGTAATGTCTTTCCCATAAATCACATCATAAGTTGATCGTCCAGGGTTTGAAGCATCTAATGTGATTTGCTACGTTTCTAAGTATTTAATGTGGTTTATCCCTAACTTTGTCTTGAGGGTGAACCACATTGTTGTAATATCTAATTCCTACTTGTCTCAGTTGTGATTCTTACTAAGTAAAGGAGTATGTTCCTAATAGTTAGGATCTATTCCCTATATTGGTGTGTGGTTAAGATATTCTCTCAACTGACAGATTGTATGTGCACATATATATGTAATTTCCTTTGATTAATGAAAGAATAGACATTGTCAGATTTTATCATGGTATCAGAGCCCTGAGGGCCTCGCCCCTCGTGGGCTTGGCCCCTCCTGGGCCAAGGAAATAAAGAGTTGGTGATTTTTTTTTATTTGTCCATTCATTCAGGCTGAGCATAACATGTAGAGAGCCGTGTGTGGCTATTCCGCTGCTGTTGAAGAGGATGCGGAAGATAGTGTTTGGACATTCAATTTTTTCAAATTTGTGGAGCTATTTCATAGTCAAGTTGTATACTCTGTAGATCAAAGTGGCACATGGCATTATGTTCAGATTGTGCTTGTCTGACAGTAATCATATCTAGGCGTTGGAGCTGCATCGCATTGGCTGCCAGATTTGGTAAGGTTGTGTATTCTATCTAGCGTGGTATGAAGTTGAAGATTCGAGTGAACTGCTTGACACAGAGTCCTAATCAAGCCCTAAAATTCGCAAGGGAGCACATGTCCTGGCCTTTTGATAATCCAAGAGATCATCCACCAATTCTTGAGATTGGATGGAGGTATGCAACGAACACAGAAGATCTATTGATAGGATTAGAGATGCATTGTCTGGGTTGGAGATCTATTTACTTCTAGCCTACTCGACCTACATTTAAAGGGGTGGCACCTACTATTTCTTTGGATCGTTTAGCACAAAGGAAACGGATATCTTGTGGACTATGTTGATAGTGTTGTATGCGACATTGCATGCTGCTTGTTTATTGTCTGCCAAATCACTTACTCCTAAGATTTCAGACACAGAGAACATTTGATTTTTATTAGCAACGTGTTTCCAGCATGTAATGAGCTTTCTAGATTTTGGTGGGCTAGTGATGGAAGTTTTCAACAATGGTGGAATGAATAGCAATTTTGGTGGATATCAAATGCATCCTGTTTCCTATTGGGCACTCAGGAAGCATTCTTCATATCTATTGGGTTGGTAGAAACAGGGTTTTCAATCACACCCAAGAATTCAAGAACAGATAATGCAACCCCCTTTAAAATAGTTGCATCACCTCTGTTCACTCCTCTGGTAACGTTGGTCATGACGTTCTCGATTGCCATGGTGACTACAGCAGCACTTTGTGTGGCATGTGGAGTTTGGTGATATTGCATCCCATTCTTTCTCAATTGCTGGATGTGAGGAAGGGAATTGATATGTTGTCTCTTTTTGTGATGATGCCATCTGTTATTGGTACTACTATTTTGTGTGTGATGGTTGAGCGTCCCACTGTACATTTCAGAGGCATCTCCCGCTAAAATGAGAGGAGCGGCCTTTGAGTAGATGAAGAGTTGTGACTGCTTTTCAAATAGTGATCAAAAGTCATGTTGGATAGAGATAGATAAATTTGATAAATTATTACTCTGAAATTTTATTTCTTGGAGTCTTCATAAATTTATTGTGCCTTATTGAGTCTAGCTAACTCAATTTAGGTAAATTTATTTTGTTAGAATTTGCGACTCTAAAAAGTGACAACAGGTTAAGCATGGAGTTCCAAGATTTAATTGACAAAGAAAAAGATGCCCAAGATGTGAAACGAGTAGCAACAATGATTAAACGATGATGGACAGTGAGGTGAAAGTGTGAGTTTTTTTTTTTTTTTGGTGGAATAGACTCTATTATGTTGTAATGTGAATCACAATTGTAATGTAAGCAAGTCTAGAATGTTTTGTAGTGGTCTTTGTAATGAATGTACCTGGTAACTCCAAAGATTTGGAGCTGTGTTGTAAGCCTTGTAAGGCATTTGTATCCCCATATAGTTTGTGGTAATCTAAAAACCACTTTGTATTTCCAACGTCGGTTTGTGGTAAGCCAGAAATCACATGTAAGAGTGAAGAGGGACAAAGATTCATGTTGGCATGGTTTAGGGTTAGCTGAGAAAACCCTTGGCCTGGTTGAGTCAGGTCTTTGGTGAGCCTTAGTGGCTGGAGTGCCCTAGTGGCAGGTTTGTAGCCTAGAGTGGCTGAAGTTCCCTAGTGGCATATTTGTGGCCCATAGCAGCTAAGGTGAGCATGTGTGGTTGTGTTTAGCCTAAGGTGAGCCTGTGTGGTTGTGTTTAGCCTTGGTGGCTGAGAGCCCTTAGAGGCATGGTTGAGGGTGATCCGATAAAACCCAATGCATGGTTACGAGTAGTCTGACAAAACCTAGGTTAACAATGATGGAGGGGGATTTACAGGTACAAGTACATGTATGCAGCTATAATGGTTTATAGAAACATGTATGCAAAGGACATCCTACAAGACTTGTGGTTGAGTGGTTGGTGCCCATGCATTCTGATAGATGGTTGTTCTTTTTTATTGACGTTGACATATTCTTTAGTTATGTTTGACTACAACTAGATTTTGCAGATTGATATGGAGAGAAGTACTCATTAAGGGGGACTGTTGGAATATCTAATTCTTACTTGTCTTAGTTGTTATTCTTACTAAGTAAAGGAGTTTGTTCCTAGTAGTTAAGATATATTCCCTACATTGGTGAGTGGTTGAGATATTCTCTCAACCGACAGATTGTGTGTGCATATATATATGTAATTGTATTTGATTAATGAAAGAATAGACATCGTCAAAAGTCTTGGGTTCAATTCTTGTGCTATCTTTGGGGTGAGAATACATGATGAAGATGTATACCTACCAAGATTACAAAAAAAATAATTCTCATTAAATTAATTGTAGCTGTTTTTAATTAAAAAAACATAAAAGTGTGACTAGTACTTTTCATTGAGTTGACGCCACAAAGTGTATAAGATTTGAAATTTTTATATATTGATAATGAGGATTTATAATTTTTATACATGAAAGTCTTGATATACTTGATTTTAGACTTTTGTGATTGGTACAGATTTTGGTAATTTGGAAATTTTATATATTAATAAGGAGGATTTATAATTTTTATGGATGAAAGTCTCCATATACTTCATTTTAGACTTTTGTGATTCACACTGATTTTGGTAAGGCCTTTCCCATAAATCACATCATAAGTTGAAGCTCCAGGTTTGGAACCATTTAATATGATTTACTATGTTTCTAAGTATTTAGTGTGCTTTATCCCTAACTTTATCATGAGGATAAACCACATTAGATGGTTCCAAACTTAAACCAGCAATTTATAATATGTTTAATCCGTAAAACATTTCAAAAACAATCCTCATATAATCCATTATTAATAATTTGATTAAAAAATACTGCCCATTTATCCTACGGATATAAGTATGATAAGGGAGGGTATTAACCTTAAGCGTTTTCGAACGACCATAAGAGCATAGTTAAGAGGGAACCAGTAAGCGTTTCTGAACTTGAGCATTCATCGTTCCCCTCTGATACAGAGTATTTAAGCGTTTCTGAACCTGGGCATTAATCGCACCCTTACGTTAATGGAATCCTGGAAAGCAATTGCTGTTGATTTGAGTATAAAGTCATCACAATACATCCTGATGGTGTCAGGTATAATAATGGAGGCCACTAATCTTAACCGTTCACAGGCTTTATTTATGCTCTACTATCATATATACGTTACACATCACAGGCTCAGAAGCATCTGTCGATTGAACGGGGGCATAGGAGATATCAACTCCATCTTCATCAGCAATGCCGGACTTCATCCTGAGCTCCCCTACGAAAAGTATAGCTGTCATTTTCATTGCACTGCTCTTCTACGGCGTCATGAACTTGGAAGCAACACCAGCTCAGGAAACCACTAAATTCCAATTGGTTCTGCAGGTGAATTCGACCACAATTCCAAATTAAGATGTTACTCAAACTGCATATTTTCGAATCTTATTTGAGTATAAAGCCAACATCGGTATCATTGAAATAACTAGATAATCTTATTTCTGTATGTTGTTTTAACAGTGGCCGCCATCCTATTGCACTATGAATGGGTCTTGTTGCAGTATGAATGAGTCTCGTTGTTGCCCTTCTCCAAAGAATTTCTCAATCCACGGTCTATGGAAAACAGGATCCTGCAAGGGGCCTCCTGCTCCCTTTAATTTTTCCGAGGTGTCTTAGAATAATCACATTTACCTTCAACGACATTAATCTAACCAATAACAAAACTGAGATTTATTTTTTCCCTAATTAAAAATATAGGATTTTGTGATCTATATTATGGAATATATATTTATTTATCAGTTTCGAACCAAGCAGTATAGTTGATTTTATCCCGATCATAAATGGGTAACTAATTCTTAAAAATGGTTATTTTATCCTGATCATAAATTGGTAATTAATTCTTAAAAAATCCATAAATATTTGTTGATGTGATTATTACCTAAAAAAATTTATATATATTTTTTTCATATTGAGTCTACCGTGGGCTCGAATGTCGTGCAGATCAGGGATCTAGAAAGTAAGCTGAACGAAGAATGGCCATCACTGAATTGCTCACGTTGTTGTAATAATAAGGAGTTCTGGCAATATGAGTGGCAGAAACACGGCAAATGCACTCAGGTATTAAAACAGCACGAGTATTTCGTTGCTGCGCTTCAGCTGAAAGAAAGAGTCAATATTCTGCATGAGTTGCAGAAGCATGATATTCAGCCAAACGGGTCAGCGTACAACTTGGTCTCTATCCACAGAGCACTGAAAGAAGTTACAGGACATGATGTAATGATTGAATGCAACAAAATAAACGACCACATGTATCAACTGTATCAGATACATTTGTATGTCGAATATGGGAGGACATTTAACTTTACCAATCCACGTAATGGTAGGTACTACAATAAATGTGATATGTCCTTCCCCAACGTCAAATTTCCTCCGCTCCGATTTCCTCCATTAAAGGACTGTAGGTGTCATACAAATTGAAATGCATGGAAAATTACTGGACTTCAACATGTCTCGCGTAACTACCCCGTATCAAGAATATGTCCACCATTGAGAGCTTATGTTACGATATGTTATGCTTGTGTCTCTGGAATCAACAAATATAATAAAATATAATAAACATGCCCTTCGGTTGGCATTTCCATTCAATGTTTACATTATACAGTGATTTTGGATTTTTATCATTGGATGTTTACGTTATACAGTGATTTTTATGGGCCTGGACACGAATCCAGGTTGAAATTAGTTCACTGAAAGTTTTATTTTTTATTTTTGGGATAATTTTTATTTTTGTTTTAGGTAGAAAGAGTTTATTATTTTAGATTATTCATGAGTTGAAAATTTGGCTCTTATCTGATTTCTACCAAAATATTTTGTTTAATTTAATTTATATTTATATTTAAATATTCTTTATATCATTAAATTTTTTTAATATTATTACTTTTAAAAATTATTATAAATTTGAATCACATTTTAAATATTTTCTACAAAAATAATTTTTATTACTGTCCTAAAGTTTAATTAGGAGAGAGTTTATATTATTAAGTGATTTACATTGAGAGAAAGAGAGTTTATATTATTAAGTGATTTACATTGAGAGAAATTTTGTAGGGATCCAATTGTGTAGAGGATTTTTAATTTTCAGGTAAGTGAGACAATAAGTGGAGTGTCTACACTAAATTTTAGACAAGATTAAAAATTCTTCACACATTACAAAATTTCTCTCAAATTTTAGCTATGTTTTTATTACATCATATTGGATAAAGGATATGACCAAACTAATTTATACATATAAGAACATAAATTTCTCCAAAGGCTTAATCGTTAAGATCATATGTAGAGAGGTCATAGATTTAAAACCCAAAAAATTTAAGTATGTTTTTATAGACTTAGCAATCAAATTGCTACATAGAAATGGGTCCCCTGTCTCACAAACAAAAAAACCACATAGGCCAATTTGATATCTCCATAAACTTAAAATTAAACAACAATAATAATATAACTTTAATATAAATATATATAATTTACCTGCATTTTATTTTTATTCATTCATACCCTCAATGTATAATGTTAGCTTTTGGATTTGGGGAGTTGACTTTATGCGGATCACATTTTAATGGCAACGGATTGTATTTCTAGGGCTTTATACAGGCAATGCATTGTGACATCTATGCATATAGGATATGTGTTAGCTTTCAACCCCTTTATACAAAGATATAATAGGGGAAGTCAGCTCGTAGTTTGTTTTTTGTTTTGTCTTTTTGGCAAAGGAAAAAAATGTGGTTTCACACGATATTATATACTTATTTTATTTGCAAAATAACACATGGACTCACAGGATAAAAAAATATGTAAGGTTTGAAATGTCTAAATTGTTTACAAAGAGACAAAACATATAAATTACAATAGGTTTTTAAATGAAAAAATAATAATCTATAAGTATTGAATACGGTGATCATAATCTGTAAATATTGAATACGGTGGCCTGATTTGGTAGCATACAAAAAAACTAAAGAAAATCACTCTCATGAATGTGACAGCCAACACTATGGTACATAGTGAGAACAAAATTTCTTACCAGCAAAAAATTGGTCTACGGTGAGTCATTTAACCATGAAAATTTTTGTTTAAAACCTTGAGCCGAATGAGAAGCAAAAACTAACAAAACATGTGTAATTAAATAATGAAAATGATTATTGAAAATTTGATGGACTACAAAAGGGAGTTGAGGTGTGCTTCCGTCAGAAGAGGAAGATGACTCTTTTTTGTTGGGTATGAGTTCCTAATTTTTTCATAGAAGTTATAACCTTTTTCTACCTCTAGGGCCTTTTTGGATAGCAAGTCTTCCTTTTTATTCCATGATTTTTGAATGTCTTGGAAGTTGAGAGCATGGAATTTATCCTTCAAGGTTGTGATCATCTTCATCCAATGATTTAATGACATAACCTATAAATGTGATTTGTGAGATATCTAGTCAATAACCCATTTATAGTCTCTAATGACTTGCGAGGAAAAAGGGAGGAGGAGGGAGGCTAAGAACATGAGGGCCCAAATACTGCATATTTCAGATTTTGTATTTGTACCAATCCCAAAATTGGCCCATATGACGAAATAGGAGGACCCAATGATATGGATAAGAAGCCCAGGTAGACACCGTGAGTTTTGGGCTTCCCCATCAAAGAACCCGAGGTGTGCCTGGTACGAGAGGGAAGGGAAATTGAGGAGGGAAGGGAACCTGAAGGGTCTAATGGATTTTGAAGTGGGAGGGTTCCAGTAGTCCATAAAAAAAGCCACAATCAATAGAAGTATATAAGAGGAGTTGATAGGTTAGTTTCCAAAAATGTATTTGTTTCGAACTTTCCAAATATGCTATGCTATGAAAATAGGGAAGGATTTGTAAGGGCCCATCATTTGATCCCACCAAGACAAATAATCGAAAAAGGTGTTTACGATAATCATAAAAGGTGTTTACGGACTAGGCTCCAATAGCTGGAAGTGGGACAAAACATCAGAGCATAACGATCTAGAGAAGGATCACTGAAAAAAGAGATGGTCTACAGGCTCTAGTCCATTTAGACAAAGACAGCATGAATTTGGACCACAAAATCCTTTGTATAGAAAATTATCCCATATGAGGACACCTTTGGGAGGAGCCAAACAAAGCACTTGAGCTTCAGAGGAATTAGCGCTTAAGCTTCAGAGGAATTGGCAAGTATCATTGCTTTCTAGTCGACCAAATTGGACGGGCATGGGTGGTCCTCCTAAAAATTTATTCATCAGCCAATTTTGCTATGAGATGACGAGTTATTTTGTCCCAATACCACACAATGGAGTCATCAACATATAAGAGAAATATCCCAATTGATATGAGAAGCTTGATGAAAATATTCCATTACAATGCTAGCGAGCCCTCTAAATCAAAATCTGAAACATTTTTCCATTTTCCCAACTGCATGTCCTAAAACCTATCAACTGAAGCCTATCTAAGGTTGAGAATTCATTTTGAATGAAGAGCAGAGATAAACTCAGAAGAGAAATGATAACCCAAGGGTCCTCCCAAGAGGTAGTTTTTCCATAATAATGTCATGACAATTTCCAACTTTCCATATTAACCCTTCAGACCTTCTTTCCAATAATAATGTCATGACAATATCCAACTTTCCATATTAACCCTTCGGATACCCACGAAAGAGCCATTAAGCGACTTTTCGAGATGGGTAACCATGCGTAAGATTTGAGCGCAAAAATTTCTTCGAACCATTCTTTGAAGGATTTGTTTTGCAGATATTTAGCCAAAAATAAGCTGCTCCATCATCCAGAATCTATAACAATCCTCTAGAAACTTTGGAAGTGAGCTAGTTACAAATTAGTAATAATAGGTAATAACTATAAAGCATGGTTTAAGTTTTTACCGTTTTGAAATAATTTTTAGATTCTTAGGTTTAAAACCATGACACTAACTTCAAAATCTAATAAATTAGGTCAATACTAAAAATAAATTAGATTAATACTAAAATTAGCATATAACAATTATCATAAATTTCTTTGAGATTTTGGCTCTATATTATAAATTACATTTAGGTTTTATAAATTTCTTTGAGATTTTGGCTCCATATTATAAATTACATTTAGGTTTTAGCTCAATAACAAAAAAAATCATTTTAAAAGCAAAAGAAAAATTATTTAATTCTGGAATTAGATGTATTATATGTTAATTTTGGAATTATAAATTTAACTTATATAATCTACACCATTTTAATATTTCATAAACTTTTAAAAACATTAAATTTTTTATTAATATTAAAAATATATTAAATAAATTTAAAAACATATTTTAAATAATAATTTTTTCTCGTATAACACAGGAAAAAAACAGTCATTACATTCCTGGTATTCAATGACATAGATGTTAAAATCGCTTTTGACCATAATCGTTAACAAGGACTGCATGCAGTTAGCAGTCCCTGCCGGTGGTAACCAGCGCAGAATGGGCACTGAAATAAACTGAGTTAATAACTAACGTAGGCAATGCTATCACAAAAATAAATTAAGTCTACCATTCGCCTCACATTTTTTTGGTCAGCCTCACATCTTTCTGTTCACCATTTCAGAAGCTTCGGTAGGTAATTGCATTAAGAGCTCTGTTATCATTTTAGAAGCTCGGGCACTTAATTAGATTAAGTGTTCCTTTAGTTGATTGTTATTCTCAACGCATTAAATTACGTTACTTGTTTTGGCATGTTCTAAAGTGACATGATCAACTGCTCTTTCATTTATAGCCAAAATATAATCACCATAATTTTTTCAGTGGTGAGTTATTTAGTGTGATTGTGTGATTTTTCTTAAGTTTTTCAAGGGAGTTCGAAGAATACTTGTATATAAAACATTTCAAAACAATTAAGTATGTACAAAAAGCATCTGGAGCAACAAGCCATTCTTAAACATAAAGAACATTATCCGTATATTATATTACTTACTCTGATAACCTTGAAAAAAGGTAAATTTAATTTCAAGTAGTCAAAGCTACTTTGTAACTCTGAAATTAACTTATGCAATGAATAGTACTAAATAACAGTATTCATATATTATATCACTTACTCTAATAACCTTAAAAAGAGGTTAAGTAATAGTACTAAATAACATTATTGGTATGTTATATTACTTACTTTAATAACCTTGAGAAAAGGTAAATTTAACTACAAGTAGGAACTCTTGAATTAACTTATGCAAAAATACTCTGGAACTCTTGAACTAACTTATTCAGTGAATAGTACGAATAGAATTAACTTTCGGTGAATAGTATTAAATAGGCCCATACTTTTTATAAAAGCACGTAATTGCAAATAAATTCACAGCCAAACCAAAAATCACACGACGGAACTAGAGATGAACAAGTTCAAACAATAATACAAGAACCTTTTTCGAGAGAATAACAAGATATATCCAAAATGTTTGTTTTAAATGATTAACACACCACATAAACGTAAATGACCAGAGATCACCATGAATTTCTCAAGCAACACCACATAAATGTAAATGACCAAAGATTACCACGAAGTTCTCAAGAAACACTTGCTTCAATTTTCCATTTTTTTTTTATAGAAACTCACCTATAAGATATTCTATTAACTTTCGAAAATAAAATTGTGTATAAGATTTAATTTAATCATTTAAGGGTGCTGGAGACAAACTTTGATCAGATTTAACTTGAAACATAACACAATAATATTTAACTTGCAACATAACACAAAATAACATTATTATTTAAAATAATCTAGTCTCAGTTATTCATGATTTGATTAAAATTTAATATTCATGATTATATATATAATATATATATATATAAAAGAGTAAATCAATTAGCCTTAATACTCTGATTTGATTAAAATACTTACATTTGTAATCCCAATTAATTGAATTGATTAATATTTAAACTAATACTTTTAATCAATGTATTATATTAATCTATTGTATTGTATTATTAATATTTAAATAAATATTTTTAATTAAAGTGTTTTCCTAATTTGTATTCTATTTCTTACCATAGAACCAAAAGGCTAGTGCTCCCAAAAGAGATGTGAACGCCATAGGTTAGATATAATTAGACATTATATTAAGATGATAGGTATACAATAAAGTTGTCAGTAGACACTACCACTTGCGACAACTGGTGGAGGTATAAGGTATACTCGAAAGTAAAAATGTTTCAAGATACCATCTTTTTCATTTCACCATTCTTCGTTTCGCCATAATTTCTTCATTTTACCATTTTTCATTTTACCATTACATGAACTAGTTTTACCATTACATGAATCAATAATTACTAGGGATTGCGATATCTAATGACATAGGAAACCATTGCTGAAGAATGCCCCCTTTCATTATAGTAGAGAAAAAACGTGAAAATATCCAAACGTATCACGAGAACAACCTAGAGTGAGAACAACAACAACAGAAGCCTGAGAACAACAACAACATTCGAAACATTATTCAGGTCTAACTTCTACACTAGGAATAGGAAGGAATAGGAACTGCAATGGGGAATTGGTCTTCTAGGGAAAACAATGGGAACATGGGTAGCGGCATAATATCCAGTGGATTAAGCATATCTTGCTTCTACATCTTATACAACACGCTCAACAAAAATAGCAGTTGGATTAAGGATATCTTGCTTCCGCATATTATACCAGACGCTCAACAAAATGGGTTGTTGGTTCAGCTCTTGTCGTAGTCGATAAGATGGTAAGTTTTTGTTTTGTTTATTTTTCTTCGATATTTTAAGACGACTTACTGACTATGCCTGCTTCCACGCTCTTCACTTGGTAGTTGGGATTTGCCAATTATGCATCCAAAGCACAAAAAACTTATACCTTTTTTTGAGATTCAAACAATTTTGTTTGTATAACTCAAAATAAACCATACAAAATAGAATTAGAATATAAAAAATGAGTATAGTAATAATATGCCTTCATTCTGCTCAAAAATATATTGTCTTGGCGACAATTGTCAGAAGTTAGCAATGAAAAAAAATATTGTCATGGAAAACGACCTATGACAAGTCTAAGAACTTCTTAAGCATTTCAAGTAAGATAAATTAGTGTATTTAAAAAAAAATCAATTAAGTGATTAGTCTACTACTTACATCTGTAAAACGAGTAGCTTTTAGAATCAAGTACATTCTGTAAAACTAGTAGCTTCTATTAATGAATAGAGATTTAGCATGGAGATGTATGTTCGAATAAGAGATTTATATTAGTACAATATAACAATATTCATTTTACTTAACCAAAAAGAAAAATATGAGCTTGAATGAAGCGATTGGCTGGCAAGTGGTAGCTGGTAGTTGCTATTTTTTGTAGTGTTGCTTAAAAATTTCAACAACCTTCAATAATAAAGAAAAGAGTTCAGTAAATATATGTTATTGAATTAGCATAGAGTTTGGTAAATATATATTCTCGAATTAGCATAAACTATTCTCGAATTAGCATAACTACTACTTGTTGTTCATTCACTTGTATATATTCCTAATTTTAATTTTAATTTTAATTTCTAACAATTTCAATTTGTACGAAGAGAATGAATTACTTTTTTGTCTCCATTTTTCTGCAAAACGGACATTGTGCTGACAAACCTTTTTCAAGTGATTGAGCCATGTTGGTTCAAAGAGTGATGCCACTTCAAAGTACTAGGAGAGGGAGATTGGTCCTTGGCAAAGAAATGGATATTGTGCCATTGGTCCATCCATTTAATGCAAAAATGTTCTGCAAAATTTTTGCAAAGTTGTACTTTTGTCTCCTTTACCAGCAATCCTCTTACCTTGCCCATCTCAGTGATACACAAAAGAAAGAAGCTTACACTAAGAGGAATGTCAAGAATCCAAAAGTTCAAATGGAAACAGGAAATCCATAGGAATGTCAAGAATCAAGAAACTCAAACGGAAACAGAAAATTATGCTCTTCCAGGTATGAAATTTATAGATTTGTAATTTGATGAATGCTTGGTTAAATGTTTATTTAAGGCAATTTAAAATGTTCAAAGCCTTATGAAAAATTAACAAGAAAAGGATGCATACATTTCTGGTGACTCAATCTCCAACTACTCAATCTCCATGAATACAAAGATTGCATACATTTTTAGGAACTCAATCTCCACGAATGCAAAGGTTGGATAAATTTCTGGCGACTCAATCTCCATGAATGCATGTGATTGTGGTATAAATATGGGATGCATTTTGGAATTCTTTAGATTATGAGAACCATCATTTGCAGAATGTTTTTCCATGGGTATACATTTAGATATAGTGGTAGACGATGAAAATGCAAAAGCAACGTACCTGCATGTTCTTTCCTTCCAATGAAAATGTAGAAGTCATTCAACATGCCATGAAGGGTAATGTGTTGGCTTTGGAGTGGCTTACTTGGATACATATTTGAATAGCTTTGCAATGGAGAGTGCAAAACATTAAATATTTTCCAACTAATGCTAAATACAATATAGTATTAAACGAGCATCGAAGCTAAATGTGAAAAAACATTAAATATTTTCCAACTAATGCTAAGTACAGCATAACATTAAACGAGCATCGAAGCTAAATGTGAAGATACTTATCCTAAATTTAATAAAATCACACAACGTTCTCAGCAATAAGAGGTGGAAACTAAAACTTAGGATAAAATTTTGTTTAATCTAATATTTATGCTCAAACATTGGTTAAAACATCCAATAAGTGATCAGTCAAAACAATTTAATGTTTGGTCAATGTCAATTGAACGCTATAGTCCCTACGCTGCAGTAGGGAGGGACTGATAATATTCGTGAGCAACAAAGTCTTTGTGAGACCTAAATTTGTAAATGATGAGTATTGTGTGGGACTTACTATTTTAGGTAGTTGAAGATAATAGGATTGAAAGGCCTGTTTGATGGTAAGAGGAATGTGTTTAGTATTTGAAAATCACTTTATGTTTATTAAAATGAATTAGCTTTATTTTTACTCAAACTTAGTTTAAATTATTGGTTTATATTATTTATTTACTTGTGATCATTTTGTTTATTTATTTATTTAAACAAACTTATTATATTAATTTAATTTAAAAATAATAAATAAATATTAAAATATAATTAGATTTAGTAATTACTTTTATGATTTTTTTGTTTTTTAGCTATTTAAAAATTAATTTATATTAATTTTGATTTTAAAAGTATATTTAACTATTAAAATATTTGTTGGCTTTAGTGAGTCATTAGGAGAAAGACCCCGAGTTCAGGCACGGAAGGCCAACAATGGTTCGTCATAGTCTAGAACAACACTAGCATTTTCACCTCACCTCGAAGGGCAAGGAGTCTCACCCGAAGCGCATCACAACCAAAAGTGGAGAAGGGACCAACATGGTGTCGAGGGCACCTAAGCTATACACAGGCAATCATACACATGTGCAGTCATAAGACATGGAACATAAATAATAATATCTTCAACTCATACACAAAGACTCATCATATATGCCACAAAACATAACAATATACTAGTGTTGATCTATCAAGCACCAGCCTCATGTAACAAGGGGACTAATTAAAATTTTGATAGGCCATAATATGAGATTTGTAGTACACTTATGGGTCTTAACAGTCATCAACTTCATAGTACATTAAAGTATCAGGCAGAATACATTAAAACTCAGCTCTTGTCCGTCAACAACAAAGAGAATACCCAGCTCAGTAGCTCAGGTCAGATCTGCTCCGCAACTCAGTTCCTTAGCTCCTAGCCCTTCCTGCTCCTGCTCTGGTATCTTTGAACGTCCTCAGTGGCCCAAGGCTTCAGTGTCTCGAAAATAGCCACAATGGTCAAGGAAACTCAGCAACAATAGTAGTAACACCATCAACAACCCATAGTCCAACCCTTCTTTTCTGTTCTTCTTCTCTTTATATGCTTCTTAGCTACCTAGACTGCCAGTTCTCACTCGACTACTTGCTTCCTTGGATCCCTTTGCGCTTTCCTATTTCCTCAGTTGCCTTTGCCTTCTGCTGCCACCTTGCCAACGCCTTCCCGCAACTTCTCATTCCGCCACCCAATCATTGCTGCCATTTGTCCTTTCCTGCCCTACTATTGGTCAAAACTTGTCAAAACTCCTCAAAATTAATGGAGGCTCCAATAGGCCCCGACCACAATTTCTTGACTCATCCCCGAGTCAAGTCATTTCGACCTTTGGTGCCTCTATTGTTGTCTCCATGGGTTCTATAGGTGGTGGCTGTGTTTCTACCGATGCTATTTCCCCTGCCTATTGCGTCAGAACCTTTGTTGCTATAATACCTTCTTGCAGAATAGGCATTCCTTCCATTTCCAACCTAGCCTGTGGTGTGGCATTTGTTTCTGTGCCCCTTTCCTGACCATGTGACTCCTTCGTTCTGAATGAAGGCTCCAACTTGGGGACTGCTATTGTTATCTGCTGCCTGAACTTGTTGTATCGTTGGATAGCCAAGTTCCAATTTGCAAGGATCGCATCTGCACTTTGTGTAAATGTCTCGGCTGAATGTGATATCAGGGTTGTCGACCGTTGGACCTGCAAGTCATCTAGTTGTTGGCTGCTTGAGTTGCATGCCTCTTTCAATTGCAGGACCTGCATCGACACCAAGGGCCACAAGTCTTGGATTATCCTCTTCGTCCTGGCTGACTCCTCCTCAATTGTGTTAAATTGGGCTTGGAGGATGCCGATTTGTTCATTTAGCTGCTGGAGTTGAACAGGATTGGTGCATTCCCTTGTGCTTGAAAATAGAGCCTGAATCTACTCTTGCAATGGGTAGAATTGGTGATTCTTAAGAGTTAGAATGCCTGACGAGTCGTGGACTTCACCCATTAAGGCATATCCATCGGTGAGGGCATCAACTAGTGCCTGTTTCTTTGTCTCTAGCTCTTGCGTCTTGCTTTCAACTGAACATGCATATATTTCCACAGGGTCTGGCAGCACGGACCTTATGGTCTCCAGCTTCTTCTTCATCTTTGCATTTCTGGTTGTTAGGCGTATGCACACTGTCTGTATGTGATTGCAGCAGTCGTTCAAGGAGTACGTGGACATGTCTGCCAGTGCTTCAGTGTTGGCTTCGACGATTGTTGGCCACATGCCTTGGAATCGTTGCGTAGTTTGTTGCACTTGTTCTTCCAACCTTGTATTTTCCTCTTGTAGGTGATCACATTCTTCCATCATTGTGCGCAATTTCATCGTCTATTGATCATGCTCCTTAGCCAATTTCTCATGCAGGCCTTTGGCCTTGTGGGCGGCTTGCGCTAATGACGAGTGATACAGTGTATCATCCCTCATGGCATCTGGTTATGGAAACTGTTGTTTTAGTAGTAGGCTACTTGTAATCGATTTATCAAAATGTGAGGTGGGTGAATACTCTTGTAGGGATGGCTGTTGTGATGGTAGGGTGAACTCTAGTTTGGCTAGGGTGATGTTAGGGGTCGAGGGGACTGTGATTTTTATAGGGAGTGCGGGTAGGTATGGGCTAGTCCTTTCTCCCTCCCAACTAGAATCCAGGCGTCTTCCAGTTAGTGGGTCCAGTCCTAACATTGGCGTTGTACTCTCAATAGGTGGCATTTCTAGAGTCGAGGTGGCATCTTCCTTCCAGCTAGTTGACTGAACTTCTGCTTCCGCAGATATTCTCCTGTGGCCAAAGTGGAAGAGCTCGGACACCGTTGTAGAGGCGGAAGCTATTTAGAGGGATGACTCCCATGACTAATGTATTGCAGTGGTTACGGTAGTGGGGATTTCCTCGACTATGGTAGTTGTAGGAATTTGATGCTCGACCTCAATAGTGAGGTCGATGACTCGGGATCGGGTGCTAACTTTTGGATTTTCAGTAGCCGATCTTTTGACTTGGGGGTGCGGATAACCCGCTTCTTTTTTGATTTGGGCACTTGGGTCATGGAGGGGGCCTGGGCTACACCCATGGGAGGAGTCGTTGAGAGGGGTGGCATTAAAATGAGGAACAACATAGTTGAACATTAAAAATGTTCGCGATATTCACCCTCACTAGCTTGAAGCTTGTGATTGTCCTCCTTACCTCGGAAATTTTCTCCCCCATTTGGAGCAACATTGGTTGGAGTACTTCTGTTACCACCCTTTTGTTGCTGCTTTCTGCACCTTCACCTTCTTGGATTTGTGGCACAATAGCTCGAAATAGGTACCTGGGCTTTCCCTCTGTTATTATGCAGGCCACTCTCGGCCATGGCTCAACTTCTCTGCGCAAAGCCTCTTCTATCAGACCAAATTTTTGTGGCCTTAACTTAAATGTAGTGGGGTTGACACATGGGAGTCCTAGATAAGTATCTATGTTCGAAGCCCCAAACCAGAGATTGCCTGAGAACTCATCCAGGAGAGTCTTAAGTATTCTCTCCGCGGATTGAATGACATCGACCATCTGGGTCTACCAACTCTTGAAGGCTGCTTCATTGATTTCCTTGATGTTAGCATCCTTGGGTGCCCTCCATGGTTCATATCTGAGTGCAATTGGTTGGTCTTCCACAATGGTTGCCATCTACCTCTCCTGGGGTGGCCTCCACTTCCACATCGCCAACGTCATTACCAAGTATCCAAACAAAAATCTAGTGCTCCACCAGTAGACATCTTCGCATGCCTCAAAGAGTTCGTTGAGTATAAAGGCTGTGCAGTTGTGTATCTCACCTTGGCAACAATGTTCTGCTATTGAGACTGTTTCCAGGGTGCACTCGTTTCTTGTGAAGTGCCTCATCATATTTCCTGCAATCAAGTAGCAGGAAAACTGAATTTTATCCTTATTAATTCTGTTTAGCTTTGCACCTTTCCCCCCCACTTCGTTCCATAGCAGGTGTAGATGTTGTCCTCTGTGGGTTTCTTTCCCTACTTAGTCCCAGCCTGGAATGTTGTGTTGACTGCATTCCCCATGTTTTCCAGCCCGATCAATCAGTATATATCCTCAACATGGATTAGGTAGTCTCTGTCCAGCCATAGGGAACCTCCATGCATCCTGCTTGACAACAGCTTTGTACACTACATGGCAACCAACTAGGTGCCAAACACAGGTAGATTTCTTAAGCTAAACATTTTGGGTTCTATAGCCCTTTGATGTCTCCACTGATTCTGGAGGCCCTGGTGCCATCCTCCCATTCAAATTCTTCTCCATATACCTCTCTCTTCATGGCTAGTAATTTGAACCCATCTTTGAAGTCATTTTCGATGAGGTTCGACTGGTCATATTTCCCATACAGGTCATCCATAACATCGATTCTTCCATCTAGAGAAATTTATCGAACTGATGTGATTATCTTGGCCATTGTTCCCCTTCTTATGTAGACAATTTTCACTATTGTTCTTTTGTTTCTCCTGTCCTACTCTTGTTCTTCCAAGTTCTTCGGAAATCCTTCTGGTGTTTGAAATTCTACCATTCCCTGCATCCTTTTGATAGTTTTGTAGTTGGTTCTGACATGACATCCACTGAATGACGAGGCTTTAATCAGCTAATTACACTAGCGGCCTTTCCATGTATTCTAGGTATCTTTTTGTTGTCGTCAGTTGACTGGTACATGCCAACTATGACGTGGTCCTTACAAGTACAGAGTGGGTTGCATGGTGTCCTTATTCTGCCATGATGGGCTTATTTCTTAACTAATTCTATGCTTAATGGGAAAGATTTTTTGACGCTATCATGACAATTGCCTTGTTGATTACTTAATTACAAAATAACTATTGGTATGGCGGATGGGTTGGGTGCATGTGCAACCATCAAATTTGGAAAAAAGTTTGAACCTATGTGGACTTTGCTGACGATGCTTGACATGCGTGGCTACTGTTCCTACCAACTAGGCTTGCTAACTCTATTGGCACTATCCCCCCCCGGACCACAAATGGGTTGTAGTATCTATCTACTAATTGTAACCTTATTATTGACATTTAAAGAAAAAGAGTGCACCATTCACCCATCTTGGTAATAGGAATCCATCCAGTTGTGCAAGTCTCACCACACCTGATTCCTTTATATGTAAATTTATGAATGGGCCCAACCAGTGTATCGGTAGTTTTCCTGGGAACATAAGGAACTTACTGTCATAGAGGAGCACTTGGTCGCCAATGCCGAACGATTTCATCTTGATGAGCCTATCGTGTCAGGCCTTCTGTCTTCATTTCTTGATAGATTGATGGAACTCTCCTAAGAACAATGTTTCGTTGAGCTCTAATGGCTAGCTCAGTCTATCCCACAAGGCACTTCTATTTGTCATTCCTATTGCTTCTGAAATAAACATGTTAGGTAGTACAAACTTTGTTGGTACCACCACCTCTCTACCATATACCAGTTGAAATGGAGTTTGTTTGTGGAGTCTTTTAACTGTTGTTCAATATGGCTAGAGTGTCGTTGGAATTCTTTCATCCCAGTCATCTCTATTGGTTGATATGACTTTGGTTATCCCCTTTTTCCAATATCTTGTTGAATGCTTCTATTGCACCATTTTCTTGTGGATGGTACAGGCTGCTCTTGTGATGTTGTACCATAAAAGTTGTTAATAGGACCTAGATTGTCTCATTTAGGAAGTGTGTACCTTTGTCGCTTGTGAGACTTCTTGGGCATCTAAACCTTGAGATTATGTTTTCAACAATGAAGCACGCTGCAGTTTCTATTGTGCAGTATTTTACTGGCATGGCTTCCGCCCATCTTGATAGGTACTTTGTGGTGGTAATTATGTATCAGGCTTTGGAGTGACGTGCTGGTGGGGATATTGGACCAAAGAAGTCTACCACTCATTTATCAAATATTTGTACTATATGGATTGGGTGTAGTGGTAGTTCATCGCATCCGAAATGCCTTCAAACTCTTTGAAAAATATCACATTCATTGGTGAATGCCTACGAATCCTTATGTACATTAAGCCACCAAAGTTCCTCTTGTAGTGTTTTCCTTGTTGTCGTCTTTCCCCCTACATGTCCTCTCAAAACCCCTATGTGGCACTCTCATAAGATATCTTCTCTTTTGTGCTATAGGACATAGCACCTAAGTATCTAGTCTAAACCCATTTTGTAAAGGTGCCCTGCTATGAGTTGGTAATCTACTACTCTAACCAGCAGTTTCCTTTTCTGCATTGCAGTGTAATCCTATGGACAATTCCATATTGTGAGCATAGTAGCAATTTCCTACAGGTGGTCGGGTATAGCTTCTATCCTAAACAAATTGGCATCGGGTAACCGATCGTCTATTACTCCATCTCTCTCCCATGTCTCCAGATGAGAAAGGTGATATGGGCCTACATTCAGCCTACCTGGCTTAACAACTACTTCAAACGTGAACTCTTGAAGAAACAATAGCCATCAACATATCCTTCCTTCCAGTACCGGCTTGTTTACCAGGTATTTCAATGCAGAATGGTCTGTGAAGAATTTGGATGGCGCTTCGAGCAGGTAGTGCCTAAACATTTGGAGAGAGTAGACCATTGCTAGAGCCTCTCATTTTGTTATTGTATAATTCTTTTCTGTCATGGAGAGATGCTTGCGTAGTATACTGGGTGATCCATCTACATATCCTTCCTTCTAGTACCGGCTTGTTTACTAGGTATTTCAGTGCAGAATGGTCTGTGAAGAATTTGAATGGCGCTCCGAGCAGGTAGTGCCTGAACATTTGGAGTGAGTAGACCATTGCTAGAGCCTCTCATTTTGTTGTTGCATAATTCTTTTCTGCCCTGGAGAGATGCTTGCGTAGTATACTAGGTGATCCATCTTCTCTCTTGGTTGCACTAGGACTGCTCCTAGTGCTATTCCAGAAGCATCAATACGTACATGGAATATTTTTTTACAATCAGGGTATACTAAGATTGGCATACTTACTAACTTTTATTTTAGTCTATTGAGTGTTGCTTGAAAATCTACTGTCTAGATGAATTCCTCCGTCTTCTTTAGCAGTCTCTCCATTGGGGTTGTTGTGGTTTCATAGTTTCTGATGAATCTTTTGTAGTACCCCGTATGGCCTAGATTTGCTCTTAATTGCTTTATGTTGCTGGGTGGTTCCATGTGGATGATTACTATTATTTTAGCAGGGTCCACATAGACTCCACCTTTGCACACAATATGGCCTAGCAGGGTTCCAAAGGGAACTGCGAAAACACACTTCTTCAAATTTAAAGAGATCTATAATTGTCTGCATCTTTCAAACATCACTCTCAATAGGCTAATGTGATTTTTTAGTTGGATGTACACCACCCAATCGTCCATGTAGACTTACAAAAATTTATGAACATAGTCCTTGAAAGCTACTATTACAATCCTTTTAAAGACTGTTGGTGCATTCTTCAATCCAAATGGAATTATGTTGTATGCGTATGACCCCCACTCCGTCGTGAATCTTGTTTTCCTTTTGTCTTCTTTAACTATTCAGACATGGTTATAGCGCGAGAAGCCATCTATGAACGAGTAAGCCTCATTCCTTGCAACATTGTCTAGGACTTCGTCGTTGAAGGGTGTGGGGAATGGGTCGTGCACACATGCATTTTTTAGTCTTCTATAGTCGATGCATACTCTAATCTTGGTGGCATCCCTTTTGTTTTGAATCACTATAAGGCTTATCCAGTCAGCTTTGTTGACCAAAAAAATGATTCCTACATCCAGATTTTATTAATCTCCCTTTCAACATTTTCTTTGATCCTTGGGTTCAGTTGGTATGGTTTGTGCTTCGTTGATCAAACCCTTCATTTCAGAACAATTTTCATTTCTCCCAAATTAACTTTTATGCCGTTGAGCTCAGATACGGAAGCCAGGAATAGGTTTTGGTACTCTTGTAGCAAGTCAAAAATTTGTTTAGTGGTTTGTTAATCCCAATAGTCTCCTACTGATGTTATCTTGGGTTTATCCTTTGTCACTACATTTTTCTTTCTGAGTTTCACTGGTAGGAAATGAGCTCCTTATGTTGAAGGACTCTCGTGAATCCCCCTTTCTCCCTTTGTTTCTTGAAAGTATAGATGTCTAAACCCTTCCAATCTGTCTTCTTCTAGTTTTGTGTCAACTCTATCATAGATTACCAGTCCTGTAGATTCCATATCAAATAAGTATTGTAGGAAGTTTTCTTCATACTCCCCCTCCACTTGAATTTTCGAGGTGAAAAAAACTCCTTTCACTGCTTGAAGTGCTTCTGTCATTTTGTCTTCACTATCCTTGAATGGGAAATCAACGTCAAACTATGTTTTCAAGGCATCCCAAGCAACTGTTTATCGTCGTAGTTCTTCATGGATGTACCACGCTCAGGGGATGACATTGAGGGTGTGTATAAAGGCATGTGCCCATAGATTCCTTGTTAGTCCCTATCTTTTCCAGTTGGTTGTGCATTTTTTAACGTGTTTCTTGGGACTTGAGTTCCCAATGTATTCTTTTTGGCTTGGTGGATGCTCTTCCTTATTGCTAAACCTTTCCCTTAATGCTTGCTTTGCATCCGTCCTCTCTCTCAATACTTGTCAGTGTGCTTTCCACCATCTTATCGGTGTTGTCATGAGCGCAATGTCAAGAAAGAGAATTCTCTAGTCTTCTGGTACACCTTGGTCCATCCTGTCTAGGAACTGGTCTATCAATTCAAGGCCACAGTATTTAGGGTTTTCATCCTTTCCTATATCCCCCCCATTTACTCAGTGGACCATTGCACATCACCAAGTTTTTAGTTCGTATCCCCCCTTCTGCCATGCATCCCATGCAACTTGTGAACCAGCTTCAGAACTTTGGATGCTCCTCCAACTAACTGATCCTCCAGTTGTAGGATTTATGTAATCTTCCCTCTTTCCTACCGTGCGAGTATACAACTGGTCTAACATCCCTGGTTCTTCCCTATCATCTATTGGTTCTATGAAACTGGGTCCTTGATAATGGTCCAGCAGCTAAATGAACCTCAGGCCCTCTTCTTCGAATACCATCAGTTCCTTTTTCAAATCTATGACATCATAGTTTTCATATGCCCAGTCAATCCTGAAGAGTGCTGGATATGGGTCTTTATCCCCCATAATGTCTATTACTTCGAACTTAGTGTGTGTTTTTACTCCTGCTACATCAACCTCTACATTTTGAAATCTTCCGATGGGAAATATGCAGTATTGATTTTCCATTCTCAACTGAATTGCTGAATACTTCAATTGCAGTTTCCCCGTTGCCTCCTAGGTTTTCCGGAGTAGGATGTTTACATCTGATCCCAGATCTAGCATGGTGTCATTTATTTGGAATCCTGCCACCTGCGCATTGATTTAGAATTCCTTCTCACTTCTCTTTTTATTCCTCTTTACCCTCCTGGAAGCTCTCTTTGACCATATTTCACAAGGTGGTCCCGCGTTCTCTCACTCTATGGATACCACAGCTTTCAAGCTCTTCCATAATTCCCTTAGCATGGTCTCATCTTCAACAATTTTTAAGAACTATCTAAACCATTCCCCAGTAGGTTGGGTAGGGTTGGGCCCGCAGAATTGCAAACCTCGGGTGTCCCTATCTTCAGTCATTCGTTTGAACAATTTGGCCACTTCTTGGTAATATTGCTTTTGGTGCTCAGGTTGATACACCTTTTGTGGTGATGCCACTTTGACAATCATGGGGGTCTCCTCAACATAACGATCTTCCCCTTTCTTCTTCCCTCCTCGGGTGACTATATTGATATTTGTTGCGTGGAGACCTTTGTTGTCCCAATGCTCGGCATTCAATAGGTTAGCACCTCGTTGTCTCGTCCTCTCTTCCCATTTCACAATGAACTCTGAGAAATATTCTTTCGCATGAGTGTTAACTCTGGATTGTGAACACCATGGTCTTCTTGGGAGTGGGAATTTCCTTGCGAAATGTCCTTCTTGATCGTACTTGTAGCATCTTAAGGGTCCTCTACCCCCCCATCTCCCTCCGTGTCCATTGCCTCCTCGCCCCCCTTGATTTGCTTCATTGACTCGGAACATGGATCTATCCAGTCCTTCTACCAAAGCATCTAATGCCTGGCATTGATCGGTGTGATTAATAGTCAATGCGCAGAATCACACTAGTTTTTATTGGGGACGCTAGAGTACTTTTGTAGCACTGGACACATTTGCGGTAGGTTTCCATACGTTCTACAAATTTCACAGAAATCTGCATTATTCCTTCCTCAGAAAGGTCCTTGCACCCGGATGGCCACAACCCTTATAGTCGAAGTGGTTCTCGATGACCTCGCCACCCCTCCTGCTTGGTTAAGACCTCGTAGTCGTGGGCATTCTATCGCAATGTGCCCCTCCACCAGACAATGGTTGCAACAAACATTGGGCCTGGCTGGTCATGCAGGCTAAAGGTCCCTTAGCTTCTCGATCAGGTTTGCGATCTGGCTTTGCAAGCCGGTGATTGCTGGGTCTTGCAGATTCATGCCTCCCTAGTATTTGTGGGGATATCCTGGCATCGTTTCTATTCGCGACGGTCGCTCCAAAGCATCTTGCAGGGTTCCTATCTTCTATTGTGTCAGCAGTGTTCTGCTCAAGGTTAAGAGCGCCTCAATGAACTATTCTTGCTAGTGGTTTGGGTCCAAAGTATAACTTAGCTTGGAAATGGCATCCTTAAATCTTTGCATGAGCTCCCACGTAGTCTCTAACTCCCTTTTCTTGATTTCCCACAACTCCAACAGCCCGTGTTGATCAGTTTGTGGTACTTTGAATTATTTCACAAATCTCCTCTTAATGTCGTCTATGGTTGGGTCCCGGTCTTGCTCCTCCCACTTTATAAACCAACAAAGAGCCTATTCCCTAAGCGTGGTTTGAAATTCCACCGCTCGAATGTTAACCTGAGTCTGGCGGGCTCTCTAGATGGCTTCGTAGAGGTACTAGTGTTGCTACACATCCTCACTCCCCTTGCATGCAAACTCTAGGTGTCTTGTAAATGATCCTACCATACTATTATGAATATTAGCTAAATATACAAAACCATTGGTTCCCGGCTATAGTGACCCCTATAGTCCCAAATTACTATTGTATCCGGTTTTGGTATCACCCGCAGTGCTAAGACCAGCCCTGTATTTTTCTTGCGCTCTGTATACTTGCACTATTTTTGTTAAGTTAAATATGAATTCTTTTGGTTTGTGATAAGGTACCAGGGGAAGCTCGGGGAAAACACTTCTTGGATTTTGGGGTTAGGGCCGCTAAACCTTGGTGGATGCTGGTTCTTCATTGAATAACTTCTTCATTCTATCATCCATGTTGTCATTTCTCTCATGCCAACATGGGTGTTGATATTGTTGTTCTTCTTCCGTAGCCTTCGGCAAGGATCCTTCACGGAGTCTCGGTTGTGATCCCACATCCACAACATTCTGGGATAGTCCTCCTCTAGTTCCCTGTTGTGATCCTATTTCTACAACTTGCAGTGAATGTGGTTCCTCCTCTTTCTGATTTCGACATCCTTTTGTCCCATATTTTGGTGTCCCGGTGTCCTCTTCCCCCCTTCATCTTAGCTTGGGGTTTTTCCATCACCACTCCTATCTGGCGAGACCCTCTCCTTCCTTTCCCTAAGGCCCAAGCTACTCTTACCTACCACTTATTTGCTAACAATGCCCTTCTCTGTGCTCTAACATCCCTCACTTTCTTTAATCCTTTTGCATCCATCCCCCTGCAACACCATTATCCCCTTGTGGGAAGCATTTTCCCCTTTAGTTCCTTCTCCCGATACTGGGGTTTTACACTTCCATCCCTGTAGTGGCTAGAGATAACATTCCCTCCTCTACCAAAAGCATCTTAATCCACGTCAGGATTTCTCCTATCATCTCCCCCCTTAGCATGAAGTGGAACGCTGCCTCCGCCTTTGAGTAGGATTGATAGCTTTTAGCAACAAACTCGACTACTACCCTTCTATTGTAGTTCTCACCCAGAAATAAACTACTCTCATCCAATTGTTATCTAGTTTTTGTAATAGTGCATTCTCGTATGAAGTCCAACTGTGGTAGGCTCTTGTCGGTTCACTCGAAGGACTCTATTGCTTCAGTTCCCTCAACCAATTGTACAGGTCTTCAGGGAATTTGCACCAGAAAATTTCATATCAGACATCTAAGCTATCAACGTATAGGATCAACTCATGCACCCTACCAATCAGTTGATTCCTACAAGCAGCTCTTTTTGCCACAAATTTTTCTATTTTGTGATTCCACCAGTTTCCAATGTCTTTCTTAAACACCCTCGACACCATATTCTGAACTAGTTCTCCTAATTTCAGGTCCCAGCAACAGTACCATTTGTTGGCTTGAGTGAGTCATCAGGGAAAAGACCCCAGGTTTAGGCACAGAAGGCCAACAATGGTTTACTGTAGTCTAGGATAGTGCTAACATTTCCACCTCACCCTAAAGGGAAAATATTCTCACCCGAAGCGCACCATGACCAAAAGAGGGGAAGGGCTCAACATAGTATTGAGGGGGTCTAAGCTATGCACAAGTGGTCATAAACATATATGGTCATAAAATGTTGAACATAAATAATAATATATTCAACTCATACACAAAGACTCATCATATATGCCACAAACCTTAACAATATACTAGTGTCGATCTATCAAGCACCAACCTCATGTAACAAGGGGACTAATTAAAATTTTGATAAGCCATAATATAAGATGTGCAGTATACTTATGGGTCTTAACAGTCATCAACTTCGAATTAAATTAAAGTATTAGAACATAATACATTAGAACTTAGCTCTTGGTCGTTAACAACACATAAAATACCAGGCTCAGCTCGGGTCAGATCCGCCCTGCAACTCAATTCCTTAGTTCCTAGCCCTTCCCACTCCTACTCTAGTATCTGTGTATCTCCTTAGTTGTCCAAGCTTTCAGTGTCTTAGTAACAACCTCGATGATCAATGAAACTCAACAACAATAGTAGCAACACCATTAACAACCCATAGTCCAACCCTTCCTTTCTGTTCTTCCTCTCTTTATATCCTTCTCACCTGCCTAGACTGCTAGTTCTCGCTCGGTTTCTTTCTTCCTTGGCTACCTTTGTAGTTTCCTATTTCCTCAGTTGTCTTTGCTTTCTGCTGCCACCTTGCCATCGCCTTCCCACAACTGCTCGTTCCACCACCCAACCGTTGCTGCCATTTGTCCTTTCCCACCCTACGGTTCGTCAAAACTGGTCAAAACTCCTCGAAATTAATGAAGGCTCCAACAATATTTATGAATTTTAAATTATGGAGTTTCACTCAATGATTCTCTAAATGTAATGGTGGCATATTAAACAATACTTCTAATTTCATTACATATTAAAAATATATATCTAAAATTCACATTATTTAACCTCTTATTAATATGAACTCAATAAATATAATACTAACGAGTATTATGAAAAAGTAAACCACTTCAAAGATAAATATTTTGACAATTATGATGCCCATGCTTTTGCAAAAAATTGGTTGATCAGCATTGTCATGTAACAAATTTTATCTAAAAAAATTAAATGTCATCATTGTTGTTGTTTCTCGAATTTCCCTAGTAACCAATGACAGCCCGAAAAACATCCATTGAGGGTTAGAAACCCTCCCTTTGTAGGTGACAAGGGATGACCTCCCTTTCATCACAAAGGGTCTTCCCTGATAATGGTGTAAATTAAATAGTCATTGTAAAAGACTATACATTAAATAGATGTTCTAATTAAACAAATAAATATGGCTAGATTAAAGAAAAAAATAATATCTTTGAATTAAAATAAGGTTGAAATATTTAGCTTTAGGAAACGAACATGTGTAAATATAGATCTATGGTTGGAATAAATAATAAAATGTGCAATCAAATTAAACAACTCTAACTACATTAAAGAAAACACATATGAGAAATTATAATAAAATAAAAAATCTCTATAATTTGATTATAATGTTATTTATCTAAATCTAAACATAAAGTAATCATATCAAATATTATATTACTTTATAAATAATGTATGAAATGAATAGCTAACATATTCATTTTCCAACAATATAGGTTAGTTAATAAATTGTTCCTTAAAGTTTATAAAATACAAATAAAGTGCGCGTTTCTTATTAATATGTTAATATCAAAATATAGGGATAAACCTCCAAAAATTACATAAAGAAAAAAATTAAACCAAATACAAATAAAACAAAAAGAATCTAGTCTGAAAATTATTCAAGTTAAATATGTGAGTGAGGCATGTATAACATGTATTTTCATGCTCTAAACTTGCAACATTTAATCTAAACATGATTTAAATTTTTTTTCAATAAGAGCTATTAAAAAAGATTAAAATCAATATATGTGCACAAGGTTCTCTATCTAATAAAGTTAGATGAGAGATCTTATGCTTTTAACTAGTAAAGCTTAGGTCAAAAGAACAAGTAAAACGAGAAAAAAAAGATTTCTTGTTTAATGTAATTTGTTTATGAAATATTGCGAGTAATTATTTAATGTCACGTATTCTAATATTTAATCTACAATATAATAAGAAATTTCTCAATCTGATTACTCCCGACAATATTAATATCTTGGAAAGAAACAAACCAAGTAAATGTTAAGTGGAACATGAATTAATCAAGTCAGATGCATAACATACTAGTTGAACAAGAACATCCAAAATCTAAATAAAAGAAAATACATAAATAAGAAGGTGCATGTAAATAAATAAAACAAAAAAAAGAAATGTTTATTAAAAATTATACCAGTTTACATGAAAAACTCCTCCTAGATCTAGCTTATATATCAAGTGTACGCAGATGTTTTCCAAGCATGACCTATTTCTTCCAGATCCTCTCTCATAAATTCTTCAACTATGAATCTTGAATCTCTCTCAGATGGAGAATGAGGGTTTTTATACGTAAATGTTTGATAATGAAAATACCAGTGCTCATATAATTAAAAGAAAATAAAAATGATTTATGGAATCTTTTCCACAACTCCTTGCTTGTTATTTATCTTCGTATCTTCTAATTTAATTTATTTTCTCAAATCATTCATATCAAAATATCTTAAAAATAATTTCCCCACATTAGAAACAAAAAAACATAATTAAAATTTAAGTATAAACTCACACTTCTCTCCCAATGATTTCATGTAGTATGAGAAAATGAATTTAATTTTTACCTTCAGTAGATCATAGTATATTTTTTCTAACTATAAGAAAACATTAGGTTAAAAATATATATAATGCATAAATTGACTTTCGAGAACATTCAACGTGAAAACAATTTCAAATTATTAAATTCTTTTCTAAATTTCCTTTAATGCTTCTCCATGCCGTATTTATGCCGTACATTCTCTGTCCAACCATTAGAGATGAAATGATGCATTTAAATGAAATACAATACGAAAAATATAAATGCTATTAGTTTTAAATAATTTCATATTTGTATATTAATATAAATTTGAAGTAAACTTTTAAATTTCATCAACCTTATAATCTTATAAAAATATTAAAATCAAGTTTCAAATAACACATGTATTATATAATATATATAATAATTTATGGTTTCAAATTAAAATAAATATAATATAGTTTATATCTAAATATTATATATAAATATATATAACATAGTTTGTATATAATTAAATATATATATAATATAATATAATATATATATATATAATATATATATATATATAAATTTTTTTACAAACAAAGTTGTTACTGGTTGGATCAAGAAAGGAGAGACAATGTTGACTCCAACTAAAACCTGACGAAATGTTAACCTTTGAAGATTTGTAATAAAGAGCAGTTGAGTGTGAAAGTGGCAAGTGTTTAAACTTGTTACAATGCCCAAAGCATTCAGGTGATGTATTGATTTCATGATGGGAGAATAGTTTCAAAAAGGTATAAAAACTAGCAATTTTCCCATAAGGGTGCAAAGATACACTGAAGGAATAGAAGATTTGGAAACATAGTATAAAAAAACTAAATAGTTAAATATAAAAACTCATATTTCTAATAGAATGAATATTATATAAAGATTATTTGAAAATAAATTGAGATATATAAAATGTATAACTGACACAACATGGTGAAACATATATTGTATTGAGATAAAGTGGATTCAATGAATGAAAAATATACCTAGTAGATAATGCTAACCTTATTGAAAAGTGAAACTTAAGAATCAAGAATCAACCAAGTGTCATAGATGTCCAACAACAACAAATTTAATGACGTTGACTCATTTCATTTTCACCCATGTTAAATCCTGGTGTATATTTAATAGTGGATCAACTTAATCCTAAATTTATTATTCTCTAGTACTACTGAAACCATTGGATTTTGGTATAACAGAATGCATTGATCCTCTAAAAAAAAATCTAGATCTTCCATACCTAACAGCTATAGTATCTCATTCCATTGGCAAATCCAAAGTCTTCGAAGATGAGACTGATTCTTAGCTCCTCTATTTGTTCACAATAGTTAATGTCTAGTTGTTCCAAAATTAAAGTAACAAAACAAAAATGGAGGCATTTCCATCAGAGAGTGTTGAAGTCATATGAATTTCAAATTGCCAACAACATTACTGGCACACATTTTAAATTTGTAGAGAGCTCATCTTTTTATTTAATAAAAGTACTTTATAATATAAATGAATGCAAAAGTCACTGACGCAAGCATCACGAATAGGGTCCACTATTGAAGGCATGTGCATAAGGTCTCCCAAACCAATGGAAACACTACGATGTGATCCCACTTCTCACAACCTATACATGAGCTCGAAGTGCTGACAGTTCTTGCCCCAAGTGTGTCACCACATGGTGTTTCTATCGGTCCTTTCTCCACCACACGGTGTTGCTAGTACCAGATTTCCACAAGCGTGTGAGATCAATCTTCGTCAAGGTCCTAGATCCTAGTGACTTATTCCCTAGGCAACATAATGGGTCCTCTTATGAGATTCCACTAGTCTAATCGACACTGCTTCATAAATCAAGTTAATGTTCTTATTACAAGTAAAGAAAAGGAATTGTTGGATTACGATGAGAAACATTCTACTTCAGTGGTTTCTTAGGTGCTGATGGAAATTTGTGATTGCAACATTTGCTTATGCCTATAGTAAGATGACTAATGGAAAATTAGACAGTGAAATAGCTAAATGACCATTCTCACTATTTTAAATAAAGTTTCATTATCTATAATGGTCCATTCGACTTTTCACATATATTTTATTTTTAATAAATATACATTGAAAGAAAATATTTTCAATAATTATTTTCAACATAACATAAATATTATGCACACATTGTTAAATATGTTTTAAAATCGTCAAACTTATAATACTTGAAAAAAATATGACTATCATCCTCAAGTATATAGACAATTTTCTACTTAAGAAATACACTAAATAAATAACATGGACAATATAACATGCATTAGCCATGGAAGGACAAGTAAAATGATGGCATGAGTGGCACTTGTTTCATACAAGGTTTGATATTTAGTGTTAGAATGTGAAGAAGTGGCATTTGAAAAAAATTATCTAATCTTGAGAACCCTTAACTATAGCGCCTTGAGTAACATTTGAAATATTTTAGGGAAAACATCCCAATGAAATATTATCCTAGAAACTTATATTTATCACAATCACAATGAGACATAAGATGAGTGGAGCTACCTTTTGTTATACATGATACCTTTTACACATGAAAATAAATAATGGCATCTCATTCATCTCATGTGGCTGAACCCTAACTAGGTCTAGGCTCCCTTCGCACCTAGCCAAGTATATTCTTGAAGAAATGGTTGAATTTATCAGAGTTTTAACATATTTAGATGCAAGATATGCAACATGCCAACAAGTTTCTTCCAAAGGGAAGACATGGAGAATAGATGATGAGCCTAATGTCCTTATACAATGAACTCTAACAATATAGTGATAACTATACAAAATGAAATTTTTGGAAAGACGATAGAAATGGAACAATGATTTTCTCATGGAAGTCATCAGCTCCATATGTGCTTGGAGGAATGGAAATAAAAATGGCACACCATTTTTCTCATGCAAGTCATCAGATCCATATATGATGGGAGGAGAGGGTGTGATGTTAAGCCTTATAATCTTTGTTCTCATCGTTATTGCATTATCTTACTTGAAGAAGATGCATGCTCTTTATATGATCAACTATGATTTTTTGAACTCCATTGGAACAGGTTATTAGTGTTGTGGGAAGAACAAGTTTATGACTTTTGATCATAAGGAGAAGGAAAATGTTGTGGTGATAATGGATGGTGACTTGAAACCCAATTTTGTGGCAAAACCAAGGCCTGTGATGGTTTAAGGTTTGATTTTGAATGTCTCAGAAGTGTGTGGAGAGAAGGAAACAATGATTTGATTATGATTCTCTTTCTTGATCTTGTTAAATTTTGTATATCAATCTTATGAGCTTCATCTTGAGCTCCAAGAGAAGTAGAGATAAGGGTTGAACTGACTTCGACTATAAAGTAATGAATTTTGATTGAGACATAAAGAAATGAAAATTTTATTTCATTTTCTCTTAGTTATCAAGCTCTACATATTTTTTTTTCATGTAACTTGCTCTATTCAGCTTTTGGAAGCTTCTGAACAACCTGGATAAAATACAACAAGAAAAGTTGGCCTCATAGGCACTTAAGGTAGCATACATAGAAACCCCATGGACACCAGAAAACTGGCTTGAACTGCAAACCTTGATGACCTAAATCCTTCTTTTCAATATTACAATAGATCATTCATTCATAATTAATAGTAGAAAATACTTCATTTACATGTACAAAGAAGTAGCTTAACTACCAACCATGGTCTTTAAATGGCCTCTCCTAGCCTTTTTTATACATGATCTAACATAAGGAAAATTGTGATACGTGATATGACATAAATAAATTATATTAATGATTACTCAGGCCAATAGATAAGTTCCACAACTTCACCCCACACTTAATACGAGAAATTTCACCCTGCTTTGGCAAAGCGATTAGTGCTAACTGTGGCGACAAGTTCTGCATAATAAGGGCTCTCTCTCCTATTACTCTTTCCATCGCTCACATATTTGAAATTTTCCATGCACTTGTCCCAATTTTCTTTTCACTACTTCCCATCCTTCTTAGTACCCTCCATCGCTAAAATCTCAAAAAGCTCTTCTCACAATGCCGCCACCGAGACAAGTTGGAAAATATTGACTCTATCTCTACCCTAAAGTTAATTAACTATAAAACCTTAACTCTACATATCATATCATGACATTAGAAATATGAATAAGGTGATAGGGTGAGTTTTAGAGGCTATCACTCTTAAGCTTAGGAATGGAGGTTGAGTTTGGCAGGTTACTCCAAACTAGGAAAACGGGCAATGGAAACTATTAAGTAGCCATGTTTTTTATGGAAAATGGGATGAAAGATGGGGTTTCTTACACTTTATCTGGAGTAATCCTTCACCACAACTAAATAAACTACTTCAAATGCTTACATTTTCCTTGATAAAAAGGTGTGAAGACATTGGAGCATGCGTGAATCAAACTCCCCTTCTTTGGGAATGTCAACCCATGTCAAATTTCAATGATAACAAACCTCTTCAATAAACCATATTTAATGTGCCAAGAGAAGACAAAGGTCAGTTGAATATTATGATATGTGTCGTGGATGAGAAAAATGAGGGGTACAAGACTCTCAACCTTATTGTTAAAGCAAATATTGTATTGGTCACTCAGTGTTGTTTGTTTGATCATGCCAAGAAGGATTGAATCTCAATATTTGGTGAGTTTGGTGCCGAAAATGAATGTAAAATTCTATGGAAGCAATGATTCTCTTGTTACCACAATTTGGTTCAATGGTGGCATCCCAAGATTTAGTTCAGAGGCAGCATCCCACTATAGTTTTTGGACTTTGACTCATCATCAAAATCAACATCTTTTATAATTCAAGTAGATGTGCTTGATGGAAGATTTCCAGCAGTATCATATTTGCATCTCAAAAGCCTTGGATTCTGTTAGTGAATGGAATCAGGGTTTGCCTCAATAGACTTCCTACGGTCTGTTGGTAACAACTAGAGATGAAATGGCATGAGATGGATCATGGTGCATTAATTAATGCATACCATGGGACATTGAAGATGGGGTTGAGGATTTTTTTACTTGCTTGTGGAGATGAAGTTCAGTTGGAAAAGTATCAAAAAAAGTGGAGACTCGAACCACAATGGAGAATCAAACCTTACGTGTACCAACTTTGGTGACACCAGGCACGTGCTAAAAAAATATTGAATGGAGGAAGACGAAAATAGAGTTCCTGGATTGGCTGGCATGAATAGTGATTTCCTAACCATGTCTATAAAGGGAACACCTTTGATGTAATTAGTTTTGGAGTCATGCTTGATTGGGTTTATGTCTGGGGACCCTTTTGTTTCAAAGAATGAAGACATATTAAATATGTGTGATCCATATTATAACTCCAAAGGAATTCATGTGAGGCTTCATATTACATCTCAAAAGGAACATATGATTTTTAGATATGCGAGGGATAAGCATTAAATGTGCTTTAAACTTTTTCGGGAGTTACATTACTCATAAGTGCATGGGTTTAGGAATAGTGAAGGGGAGATTAGGTTGATAATTATTTTATTGTTTTATAAATTTTGTTTTTAAATTATTCAAATATAATTATTAGGTAATTAATTTTTAATTTATTTATGATTTTAATTAAAATTTTATTTTTAATTTCTTATTCGAATTATCATAATAATAATTATAGCTTGCAATCAAAAAGTTTTTGAAATTATTAGTTTGAAATTAAGATTTCAATTTTTTATATAGTGAAATAGTGATTTTCTTACAAGTTATAATGATTATTATAATGACAAATCTATCGCAAGGAAAATATTAAAATTTGAACAAGTGATTTTTGGTCATAGGAACATGAGAGAAAGTCATATAGAGAGCGAATAACACAACAAAACTGAAAAAAGAGGCAAGTTCAAATTGGGGTGATATTGAGCACTGAAATTATCTCTCCAACTAGGGGATGAAGCTCCCCTACAAAGGATCAAAAACATAGGCCAAATGGATTTACATTAGCATGGAGACGACTCATGAGGAAAAAATGCAAAACACAAAAACATAAAATAATAGAGGGCAAATATTTAGACGTTAAAGTTTCAGCTAATCAAAAGCAAAAATGAAACAAAGATAACACATGAGGCCGGTTGTAACTCTTAGAGACAATTCTTGGCTTTGGGGTAACCAGTGACCAAGACATCTTAGAATTGATGGAAAGCTTTTAAAATTAGTGGGTGTAGTGACAGGCCATGAGGGATTGCAATGAAAAGTTCTAGCTGTGAAACCCTATCCTTCCAAAACAGAATAGGCAAAAAACTCTGTTGTAGAGTGATGGACTAAAGGAGTGGTTTGAATAAAATAGGAAGACATATTTTACACACAAGCAATTAAGAATCTGAGCACAATTATTGTAGAAAGAATAATGAAAGATGAAGAAGATGTGAATGAATATAAAACATGGTGGAGTGCCCTTTAAGGCCTCTCTAAAAAAGGTTTGCAGGTACTTTTCACTAAGAAGACCAAATTAGTAAATTTTCTACGTAAAAGAAGCCAATAGATTCATTACACACAAGCTGATAGAGGAAAAAGAATTCATGAAAATGAAAATAGGCAAAAATAAATTTTACTGCAACTACCCAAAGCTGGAATCAAACTGTAATGTTTTCTTCAGATTTTAGAGAGAATTTATTTTACAATGCTAGTCATGGGTTACTCGACTCTATACCTCTGAACCCTTTCAAAATATTTCACCCCAACTTTTATTCTCCTCCCCTTGATTAATTTTCAAATTAGTATTGGAAACTCTCCTCCCCTTGATTAATTTTCAAATTAGTTTTGGAAACTAACTTCTTAAAATAGTTAATAAACTATCTTTAGAATAGTTATAAAACTATTCTCTTTTTTTTCTTGAAGTTTTTTTGAAATTATCATATTACAAAATATTATATCAATATATATATATATTATATATATATTATTAAACATAACCCTTCTTCTTAAAAATGAACTTTGGGCCCTCTAAAAGTTTACAACATAGTCATATACATTTTGAGTGTTTGAATCAAATATACACATTTAATATCTGGGCCCAACTCTCATCACCCATCCATAAGTTAATTGTGGTTTTGAAAAATAAGAAACCACTTAAGGGGGCACTTGTGGCAGTTTCTGGAATAGAGAGGAAGCCATATCATAGGAAATGTTCACCATAGATCCTGATAATGATGGTTTTCTAAAAACTGCTTCCCGACATCACCCATTGTCTTAACTTTTGAGCAGTTTATGCCAGCATGACTTCATTGATTTAGAGTAATTTTTCAATCAAACATTGATTGAATACGATGCAATCTTTATCATTTAATTTCCTCTAAATTTGAACTCTTCTTCATCTTGGATTTGATCTTTTTTTTCCTCTGACGCTTAGCACAAGCCTCCAAATAATGCTTTTAAAGGATTCACAAACTTGTGTAGAATTTTTGGGTGCTCATGTATGTTGTGGAGGACATACTAGTGTTTCCAAGATAAATAATTTCAAACACCACATAAGATAATTGTTGATTGGTTTCTCCTGCAATGTATCAATATGTAAAGGCTATGAAACATGAAATTTTCTAGAAGTAAAAGGGTTGTTGGAAGAATCATCCCTAAAATATCTTTCCCAGTAACAACCATCACCAAATCAAGAGAGGAATTATGCCAATAGTCTTTGCAAATGGTAAATATTTAGCTTCCAGCCCTTCATATCGTGAAATTCACCACTCTCCATAGTTTAAACCATACGAGCATTAACTGCATAATACTTGTCTTTGACTATGTCTAGAAGTTCTTGAGTGACACAAAATTTTAGGTGGGCACAATTATTTTTTCATCTCCTCATCTCTTTTTCTATCAACCAAATTGATCCTTTGAGAATCTAAGAAGAAATTTTCATTCTCAAAGGTTATCGACTGCCTCAAATGAGAAATTTTGTCCAAGAGGTTCCAATATTGTTGCGTTCACTAGGGGACAATATAGTAAGACAAAATAGGTCTTCCATCTCCAAGCTTCACAAAATAAATAACGACATGCCAATTAAAATTGGCACGATGTTGAATAATTTAAAATTCACCGAAGTTGGAAAACAATTGAGCAATGTCATTATAAAATATTAACTTCATGTGACAAAGATATAAAAGAATATCATAAGAGGCTGAATTGAGATATATGACTCGACATATGAAAGCCTCTACTGCTAGAGAATGAAATTCTGACTACACTTCAAAACCCATCCTAAAAATCAATATTAATCTGGGTGCATAAAGTTTAGTGAACTCCTTCAAGGTGATGGTTCCCAAAAAGTTTGGTATGATCTCATTTGAAGATAATAACCTCCACGGTACTCCAATAGCTATTAGTACCCCACGCATTTCTGCAAGGGGCTAGCAAGGTCATGTGACATAAAGTGTCAACAATTCCACTATCACCAGCTTCTTCATCCATTTCAACATTTGGGTATTTCATCCATGCTAAATATTGCAATAAAATATTCAACCAGATATCAAATATCATTGGCTTCACTATTATAGCATAGATGAACAAGTCTTTAGACAGAAGAAGCTATGTCGAGATTACAAAGCCATACTCTAGACTCAAAAGCCTATATATCCATGTCATTCCTTAGGAAACATATTTCTCTTGATTGCAACTTTTATGAAGGCTCTGTAAAATCTTGAGACAAAATTGTTATGGAAAAGTCGATGTCCTTTTAATAATTTTTTAAGCTCATATGCTAGAGTAAAACCCAAATAGAGACCTCGATGGAATTTTCGTATATGTTCAAAATAATCTGAATTAGGGAAAGTATCAAATTCCATTATGTAATTATACAATGAACAATCAACATCCATTGTTATTTGATGAACTAATCATAACACCTAAGAAGATGGCTCTACAATCCTTTCACCAGTTATTACATGATCAAAGATAAAGTGACGTGTAACCAATTTTGATACTACTAACCTCAAAAATAAGTTGTTCCAAGGTTCTTAAATTTATGAAATCAATGAGTCACTTCTGAATACTAGCCAACTGGATATATAAGTTGGATGAAATAATTTTGACCAATATTGATTTATATCACATAAAACTTACAAGATCCAAGCCCTTGAATTGTATTCGAACCAAAGAATGATAGATTTTTGAGAATAGTATGTTGGTGATTAATTCTATTGCAGCACAACAATTGCAACACCTTTGATGAATAAAACTCCCTAAAATTAATTGGAATATCTTTCAAGTGTGAACAATATCCCATATTTATCTTGATAATTTAGGAATAAAAGCCAAAAATATAATTCTTTCCAACAAACAAAAGAATAATGGAGAATGTTACAACCACCATTCATTTGGATTTTGGGCCCTTAATAACATGATTGCTGAAATCTTCCATATCTATTTGAAAATAAATAAAAAAATTAATTAAAAACTTCTTCAAAGCCTAATACTACTCACTGGTTTTTCATAGCATTTTGAAGTAATCATATGGGAATTGGGTGGACTGTTGAATAATAGAATTTGGTGTAGTGTGGTTGTTTTCCTATGGAGTCTTGGTGCTTGAAACCAAGGTTTCAAAGCCAATGTGCGAGTTGATCCTTGAGCTTAGAAGCTTTTTAAATAAATTCCCTTTTAATCATGAAGCTTGAGAGCTTCAGATTTCTCATAAAGAGCCAAATATGCATCAAGTTTGAACCTGGATTTCCCTTTGAAACACCATGAAAAAACAAAGTGAATTGGCTATTGTAATTAAATGAAGAGAAAATTCTCTCCTTGAAAGGATGACTAATATCATTGGCATTCCTTCGGATGGAAAGGTTTTTCCACTTTCTTGGGGTTATATTCCCAAAATTATAAAGACTGTGCCCATGTTATCATTGTTGCTTGGATCTAGTCTCCAATAATTTCAAACAATATTTCGAGCAAAAAATTTACAAGACAAAGTAAATGATAACCCTATCATATATGTCATATTTCCTCCATCACATTATCTCAATAAGTATATAAAAATTCATTTGTTAGAGATGAGATGTCACTGGTTTTGTAAGCAGTAAATTCCATCTTTAGTAGATGATTTTTAATCATGTATATATGGCATTGACTAAGGCTTCAAGCCTCTTTTTTTATTTGAGATAAAAAACCTTTCCATATAAGAACTGAGAGCTCAATTATAATTGATAAATGCCAAATTTGGACAAAAATTATTTTTGTCAAAACAAGATTATAGAAATATGATACATAATATTAAATTGCTCCCATAAAATTGTTACCCTTTCCAAAGATTTGAAATAGAACCAAGAGGTATTTCATTGTTCTTATCGTTTTTGATAAAAACAAGAATGTCTTCCCTTTGTAGAGTTGTCACTAAATATTATTAGGTGCCATCAAAATTTGCAATTTTAATATTGTATTGGAACTTTCTTGAAGATATTTGATATTTTAGTTGTGACAAACTGAGCTACAATAAAGCCCTAGTAAATAAATATTATTGAATTCAATGTTTCTTTACCTACATAAAATAGTTATTTTTATATTCAATGTCTTAGGCTATTTATGATAACGATTAGTGTGCGTAATATAGAAATTGTATATGTATCTCCCAAAGAGAAGTTCAACACATATATAGGACATACATGCTTACAGTTAATGATGAATAAATCACATAAATCATAGTACTAATTAAGATATATAAGAATAAATTTCATTTCAGAGTAAGGTTTTATTGAAACTATGGAGATGAGGTTTCAGGGATTCAATTTCCTTTTTGTCACATGACATGAGTTTCCAGAATCGGTTGTTGCTCCGCTGCCAGCAAGCTTCCATAGCCCCGACGGAGACATCCACTATCCTAAGGTAAGAGAATTTTTGAAATATTGTTTTACCCTTCATGTTAGAGGCCTTATGTAGATTTCTTTAGAAAATATAACATTCATAGGATAGGAGTATTATGCACTATACTTAGTTCAATACCATTGACATTTATCCACTTCAAGTGAGCGTCCATAGCCCCAGAGATGTCATCATACCCCATCGGAAGTTACCTCAACCAAAGTACTGAGAGGATTACACACTAGATTTTAATCTAGTGCAGATAGTGATGCTCCACTGCGAGCAAGCATCCATAGCCCTGATGGAGATACTATCATGCCCCACCCAAGGAAACATAGGTCCCTATACCTAAGGTAGTATGGTGATATTGGAAGGTGTCATGCATGGTTGTAATAGTGACTAACTAGTTCGACCAAAGTTTCAATTATATTTATGAAAATAAACCATTATGTTAATAGGTCTAGCAACTATGACTTAATGCAATCCTTGACGGTATTCTTGTATAAGAAGTATGAGAAGGGATATGTAGAAAGAAATGTTCGATATGAAGTTGACATTGTTAAAGAAATTGATATTTGAGCCCTTTAAAGATAGTTAGCCGTCAACCTTGATTTACAAACAAAGTCTTTAAATATATAATAAAGGCTCATTAATATGGTTCATATTGATAACTCATAGATCTATATTTCATCCTAACTATAATCATCTAAGTATTCTTTACAACACAAAAAATTTCATATTTATTCATTCTAAACTTAAGAAGCATAAGTAAGAACAAGTTTATTTATGTACATGGTTTATATACAGTATGCTTCAATGACAATATCTATCAAAAAAATCAAAAATCCATTGTAACCAAAGATAAATCTTGTCGATGGAAAACTTCCTTACATTGGGCTCAATTCTTAACTGAAATTGTAGTATAGGAAGCAAAGAGTAAGATTCACCAACTAACACACATTTTAGAAGAGAGTAAATTTAAAATTTACATGAGATGGATGTTCTTTTAAAAACACGACTCATCAATTCCTCCACAAAATCATAATATCTCGTTTCAAAATTCATATGATCGATATTTTCCCATATATAGTTTTCAACGATCTTTTCATAGGATGGTATTTTATCTCTTTCTAAGATGTTGATAAGGTTAGTCCCACAACATTATTCAAATTCATGATTTAAAGTTGGTAAAGAATATTCTCCAAAATAGTTAGCATGTTTCAAATTAAATCTTGTAGTATTATGATCTAATTCCTTAGTATGTTGCAAAAAAGATTGTAAATGAAAATCAGGATTTTCATTATATGATGCAACAACTTCAAAATTTTGAGTAAAATTGTCACCATTAGAAATAATGGAAACTTTATTTTCCTTATTATAAATATTATGTTCTGAAAATTGTGAATTTGAATCATGATCACTTTGCAAGTTGTCAAATTTATTACAGTTATCAAAGCTAGGAATAAGTGAAAAGTAAGAGTTGATATTCTTGATTTCATTATCATAAAAAAAAATACTTTATTCATAACTATCATAAATAGGTTTTTCTAGAATATATGGGAAAGGTGTTGATTTAATTAAGTTATCATGATCCTCATTATGAAAAGTATAATAAAAAATCTAAAGTACGTATGAAACAAGGACTAAAGGTGCGACTAGATTGTAAGCCTACTTCAGGATTCAATTCATCTTCATACTGGTCATAAATAGCTCGTTGAGAAAAATAAAAATGAAAGCAAAGTGGAGTTGAGTCAAAAGAGTAAAAGACAAGTTCATCTAATGATTTCCCTGTTGGATCACAAAAAGGTTTAAAAATAGGATCAATTTTTGGAAGAGTATCTTTGTTGATAACTTGTTGCTGAGGATCTTTAGGAATATGTGAAATAATGTTTAATTGGTAAGATGTAGAATCAAACATTTCAGATGTAACCTATACTTTATTATTATTAATAATAATATTATCCTCTTTTAAAAATAAATAAAAATTAGAACCGATAGGATTTATAGCATCTGAATATTTCTTTAAACACAAATGTGTTCTATCATATTCTATTAAAGAAAGAGAAGTGTCTTGTTCATTCCTTTCAATATTTGTCGACAACACATCCTGTTCATTAGCATATATGATAGAAGCTATTTTTATAAGGTTTTAAAAGCTATATTCATTAATGTTACTTTCTAACTCAGATTCATTATCCATTTTGGGTTCTTCATTGTTGTTATCATATTGGTTTTCAAGGTTATTATGATTATAATGTTCGCAATACTAAAATTCAAGTAACATAATAGGATACATACATTTATGATAGTCAGGAAAACTTGTACAAAAATATTTTAGAGAGGAAATCGTATGTGAAGGGAGGATTATGTACCAATTCCGGGCATTTGCTTTGAAGGACATCATGAATAGCGTCATAAAAATGTCTTCATGGTGTATCCTATCTTTGGAATGCAGTTGTGAAATTATCTGAGGTGTTGTATCAAATTATCATCATCCTCGTTTCGAATGTGAGGCATGTAAGAATCCCATAAATCTATATTTAGTAACTCATGTGGAGAACCTGCAATATCAAAAAAATTCAAAGGATAAAAACATGAAGAAATCCATGGAACCGTCATTATAACGAAACTGAACAAGTTAAATAACTTAGGAGCCACCACGTGAATAGATAAACAAGTAATATTTACTTTGATATCCTATAAGGAACTTACAACTGTAATCCAGTCCACCAACGGGTCATGGATTTAACCATTAACTTAGTTACCAAAGGAAACGAAACTTTAACAATTCATTCCCTTGCAACTTATGACAATCCAAGAAGTGATTCAATGAGGGTTATAAACCCTCCCACTCTAAGTGACAAGGGTTGGACTCTCTTTCACCACAAGGGGTCTTCCTTGATAATAGTGTAAATTAAATAGTCGTTGTAAACTAATGTAAATTAAATATGTTTTCTAATTAAACAAAATAAATATGCTCAAATTAATGAATAAAGAGTGGTTTTTAATTAAAAAAGGTTTAGAGATTTATCTTTAGGTAATAAACATGTGTAAATATAGATCTATGGCTGGAATAAATAATAAAGTGTACAATCAAAATAAACAACTTTAGTGACATTAAAGAAAACACATATGAGAAAAACATAATAAAATAGCATATCCCTATAATTTCATTATAATGTTATTTATCTAAATATAAACATAAAGTAATTAATATCAAGTATTATATTACTTTATCAATACTGTATGAAATGAATGGCTAACACATTTGTTTACCAACAATATAGGTTAGTAAATAAATTGTTCTATAAAGTTTATAAAGGACTAATAAGGTGCACATCGATTATTAATCTATTAATAAATATCAATATACAGGGATAAACTTCATAAAATAAAATAAACAAATTAAGAACAAAACAAAGGGAATCTAGTTTGAAAAATATCCAAATTCAATATGTGAGTGAGGCACGTATAACATGTATTTCCATGCTCTCAACCTACAACATTTAATTTAAACATGATTTAAAATCCTTTTAAATAACAAGTATTAAATGAGATTAAAACCAATTTATGTGCACAAGGTTCTTTGTCTAATCAAGTTAGATCATATATTTTATATATTTAACTAATAAAGCCTAGGTCAAAAGATCAAGTAAAAAAGAAATAAAATGAACATTTTGTTTAATATAATTTCTTTACGAAATATTTCCAATAAATATTTAATGTCACATATTGTAATATTTAATCTACAATATATTAAAGAAATTTCTCAATCTGATTACTCCCGACAATATTGATATCTTAGAAAGCAACAAACAAAGTAAATGTTAAGTGAAACATGAAATGATCAAGTCAAATGCATAAAACACCACTTGAATTAGATCATTCAAAATTTAAGTCAATAAAAATACATAATAAAAAAGGTGCATGTAAATAAAGAAAAATAAAATGATTTTTTATTAAAACTTATACCACTTTACATCACAAACTCCTCATGGATCCAACCTGTACATCAATTGTAGGTAGATGTTTCCCAAACATGAGTCATTTTTCCCAAAGCCTTTCTCATAAATTCTTCAGTTATGAATCTTGAACCCCTCTCAAATAGAGAACAAAGGTGTTTTACTCATAAATGTTTGATAACGAAAGCACAACTACTTGTATAACTAAAATAAAATAAAAATGATTTCTAGAAACAGTTTCGCAACTCATTCCTTGCTAATTCTCTTCATATCATTCAATCTAATTGGTTTGCTCAAATCATTCACATTAAAATGTCTTCAAAATATTTTTTCTACATTACAAAGAAAAAACATAAATTAGGTCTCAAATGATAAATAAAATTAAAATATAAACTAACATCCTCCCCAAATTATTTCACATAACTTTAGAAAATAAATTTATTTTTTACCTTTGGTAGATTATAGTAAACGATTTCTAGCTATTAAGAAACATTAAGTTATATTAAGAAACATTAAGTTATATATATATATATATATATATAGTAAATTGACTTTCCCAAACATTTAGCGTGAAAATAATTTCAAATTATTAGAGCCTTTGCTAAAACATTTGTACCTACCCATTATCTATCCAACCATTAAAAATGAGATGACGCATTTAAATGAAATAGTCTCTCATATATATATATATTCTTAGTTTAAATATATAAATAAATTTTTGTTATAAATTTTAGATTTTTATATTAATATAAATTCGAAATAAACTTTTAAATATCATAAATCTTGTAATTTTATATAAATTCTTATATATAATTATTAAAATCATGTTTCAAATAACATTTATACCATACCATAGATATACTCATTTATGATTTCAAATGAAAATAGTATATATTATAGTTTATATATACATATTATATTTCATATTATATATAATACATTTAACATGGTTTATATATAAATAAAGTTTTATATATAAACTTTAGTTGTTATTCATCAATCATGAGAGGAGAGAGAAAAGTGGTTCTAATCAAAATTCAACGAAATGTTGATAGTTGATGATTCGTAATAAAGAGCAGTCTCGTGCAAAACTGACAAGTGTTTAAACTTGTTAGAATGTCGAAAGAATTCAAGCGAAGTATTAATTGCATGAAGGGGCATATCTTAAAATTAAGATTTTATTTTTTTATTTAGTACCATAGTTATTTTTCTATAAGTTATAATGGTTATGGTTATTATAATGGTTATTATATTTTTATAAGTTATAATGGTTATTATAATGATAAATTTATTGCGAGATATACATGAAAATTTGGACAATAAACATTGGAAAAAGTCATATAGAAAAAGAATTACAAGACAAAACAAACCAAACAAACCAGATTCAAATTAAAATCACATTGACAACCAATTTCTATCATAAAAACATGAGAAAAAATCATATAAAAAAAGAATTACAAGACAAAACAAACCAGATTCAAATTAAAATCGCATTGAGCACCAATAATTGTATAATAAATTTGATATATATTAAAAAATCTTTAAACCTTGTGTGTATGCTTAACACTTAAGTACTCTTAAGTTTCATTTATAAAACATTGATGTAATCCGATGGTTTTCATAATATTATGTAAATCTTTTTATAGAATAGGTATTTAGATATATTTATTGTTTTTTATTTTTTAATATTTTATATATATATATATATATATAAATTTTAACTTTTTCATATAATTATGTTCACGATCTCATTTTTCTACATTTTAAAAATAAAGTTCCTAGCATGCCAGAAAACCAGAATGTGGAAGTAATAAAGTTCCTAGCATGCAGAAAACAAGAATGTGGAAGTAATTATATAGAAAAATTAAAAAGTTATGTAGAAATTAATATAAAAATAATATTGGAAGTGTTATTATTATATATTAAAGAAATATTTTAAATTACAATAAGTTAAAGGTATTAGAATGGATAGTAAATTAAAGGTATTAAATTTTAGAATGTTAGTATATGAGGTTAGATTTCATAATTTTAATATCTGATGTAGGAGGATCTTATACCGTGTACATTATTACTATAAAAATTTGATCCTCGTTTCTAGAAAGTATAATTATTATTATGTTAGTGTAATATGTTGAATACTTAATTTTTGGGATTAAGAATTTTATGTAAATATTGTAAATAGAAAAATAACAAAAGTGGGAAGATGAAAAGACATTGGGAGATGAAACCCAATCGCCTTCTTCTTTTTCTACATATTCATATTTACGCCGTAAGGCGTTTCCCTCTGAAATCAACTCCCCTCTCTGCCTACCTGTCATCTTGTAAGCCACACGATTGTATGTTAGACGATTGCAACAATTTAAGCCGTTGATCGTTGATTCAAAGGGGTTGCCCAAAAGGTTTGGGCGTTTCATTTGGCATCCGGTCTCATCCGCGCAGCTGAACCGGCTCCTGTTACCTGCAAACGCCACCTTCTTTTCCTTTTTCCTTCGAGATCGACATTTTTTCAGTCGCTTCGACAATCCAATGTTTTCAATCCCTTCTCAATGGATTCTGGGGATCCTTTCGAATGTGAGAATTTTCCATTTCTGGGGACATGCGGCATCGTGCAAGGAAGGAGTTAATATTAATAACCAACATTCAATGCGACTAAAAGGAAACTTTTGACTTGTACACCTTCAAGGTTCATCTTCCAGGTATTCATCATGCATGTTACAGGGTTTTTGTTCCTTTAGTTGCAGATTTTCTGGATTTGTTGATATTTAGTGCTTGATGTTTATCTGTTGGTCTTGGCAGGTAGGGAAATTTCAGACCCGTACACCTTCGAAGCAAAGAGAGTTTCCTTGGCCACAGGTCTCACTTCAAAGGGATCCCCATTTTTTTATCGTTTGCCTGTTGTTTCGTCATTTCTTATGTTAATTTCCACACCATTTTCCCTGCTACACAGAATTGCCTCAATTCTTGTTATTAATTCTAAGCCCCAAATCCGTCTTTCATTGCCTCAAATCTTGCTATTAATTCTAAGCCCCAAATTGATCTTTCATTATCAAATTCAGGAGCTGCTCAATATAACTAAAACTGAGATCACCCCATTTGGAAGGCCTCTCCTGGTAGAGAGAAAATTTCTCTCCAATTCGCAACCTGAAGGAGATGGTGCACTTGTTAAATGAAGCATTGGAAGGTAATGTTTATGGAATTTTTTAGGTTTTTTTCTTTTTCCTTTTCAAAGGTTTGGTGTTTCGATTTCATCAAATTTTTGGATATGATATGCATGCATGTCTGAATTGAAGAATTTGGATTCTTTCCTTCTGCTGGATGAATTTTCAGGTTAGTTTTCTTATTTGACAAATTTGCAATTAAATTGAACCCAATTCGCTTAACAAGCAGATGAGAGCAGATGAGAGTCCAACTCTTGCCCACACCATTAACAACTTAGAAATTAGTTAAATGAAACCTTTGTAGTAGTAAATATGTAGGATTCAAGGCTGGAAGAGATTTGGTCAACTTTCCTTCCATTGAATTTTTCACTGTGCCCTTAAAACATGCACGCCCAAAAACATATCGAGACACCACTAGGCCCTGGTTCATACAGTATTGGGGTTTTGAAATCCCATACTCCTCTAATTTCTCTCGTTCATGTAAACCTAGATGATGTATTCAAGGCATCATCATAAGATTCCAGGATCTATAAATATGCTCGGTCTTTTCTTCTTTTTTTTCCAAATTTGTCTGAGGTTTGAATTTTTTATATTAAAATCACAGGACACCATAAGGCCCTCGTTCAGTATTGGGGTTTTGAAATGGCACACTCCAATTTCTCTCTTTCATGTCAACCTAGATGATGTTTTTGTGGCATCATCAGAAGATTCCAGGATCTATAAATATGTTGTGTCTTTTTTTTCTTTCCAAATATGTCTGAGGTTTGACTTTTTTTATAAAATTTGTGTGAGGTTTGACTCTTTTTTATAATTTTTTTTTATAATTAAATTAACTGAATTCTGCACAATCAATCTAGATGATGTATTCATGGCATCATCAGAAGATTCCAAGATCTATAAATATGCTCTATCTTTTTTTCTTTCCAACAATGTCCGAGGTTTGATTTTTTTTATAATTAAATTAACTGAATTCTGCACAATCAGAATCCCTAATTTATTAAAATCACTAAAGTCCGCACAACAAGAATGCCCCAAGTAGCCATTTATTGATCAAGTGCAGCACAAATGGGTTGGGTTAGAGGTCGGGTTAGAGGTCTACTGTTGAAAGGTTTGTGTGTATAATTCTCGCTACTGTGTTGCTTGAAAGGTTTGTGTGTATAATTCTCGCTACTATGCTACCTGCTGATCATCAGTTTGATTGAGATTTTGAAGATGCACTTGATGACTTGGGATTACTGTCCACTCGTCATTGCTTTTATTGAGAATTTACTCAGTTTCAATTCGTCATATCATTAGTTGTATTGAGAGATTTTAAAAAATTAATTCTCAAAATTCATCATTAATTGAATTAAGAATGGGCAGAGAGGATTTGGGGATTATAATGTCTGAAATTTGTTAGCTTTAAAGTACTATATAAAAGAGTTTAGGTATTTATGTAACAATAATAATATTTAAGTGATGGGCAGATTGTTCTATTATTCAACATGAGGGCTTTTTGCACAATCTTAGAGACAACATCACATTGATGGGAAGATTGTTCTATCACTCAACATGAGGGTTCGCCTTGGCCTATGCTCTATCTAGCTGAAAAAAATTAAAAATATAATATATTTGGTTGAAACTTGAAAACATTTAAATGCAATATTCCTAATACATTGATTGGAATTTGAATTAACTTATTTAGGAATTTGCCCCTACAATCTAGTCTCACTGGTGAGACTGTCTCAAAAAAATTAATGAACACAACATGGATGTTTTGAAAAATGTCAGCGTGAGACTGTCTCAAAAAAATTAATAAACACAACATGGATGTTCTGGAAAAAAATGTCAGCTTCTTCATATGTACATTTTTAGAAACGGATTGCCCAACTTGTATGGTCAAAATCTACTACCGAGTACACCTAGTGGGAATGTTTACAAAAAATTATTGGACATCAACATGGTAGTTTTGATAAAGTCAGGTTGTTAATACAGGCATTATTTAAAAAATATTGCCCAGTGTCTCGTCAAAATCATCAATATAGAGAAGTAGACATCAACTTCCAAGCCTGTAATTGACTTGTCAATTTTATCGTACAAATAGTGACCTCGTATGATACATATTGTGGGAAGTCATGTATATATATATATATATATATATACTTCTCAGACTAGAGGCAACCAATACTCTTTGTTAAACTTTTAGTAGATATTATATTCTGTGTTATGATTTTGAATTGGTTAACCTTAGAGCTTAAATATAACTTCATTGCATGTGCTTATTATGCAAGTTGGAAAGTCTACATTAAACCTTTTGAGAATTCTGAATAATCATGATATAGATGTGTATGATGTTTCCCATGAGTGTAATTTTCTAAAAAAAAGTTTATCTGGTTTCCACACCATTAACGGCTTAGACATTAGTTAAATGACACCTCTTTAGTATTAAATATGCAGGATTCAGGGCTGGAAGAGATTTGGTCAACTTTCCTTCCATTGAATTTTTCACTGTGCCCTTAAAACACACAATGCCCAAAAACATATCGAGACACCATGAGGCCCTGGTTCATACAATATTGGGGTTTTGAAATGCCACACTCCAATTTCTCTCCTTCATGTCAACCTAGATGATGTATTCATGGCATCATCAGAAGATTCCAGGATCTATAAATATGCTGTCTTTTTTTTCTTTCCAAATTTGTTCGAGGTTTGATTTTTTTAATATTAAAATCACTGAATTCTGCACAATCAGAATCCCTAATTTATTAAAATCACTAAAGTCTGCACAATAAGAATATCCCGAGTAGCCATTTATTAATCAATTGCAGCAGAAATGGATTACAGGTCTACTGTTGAAAGGGTTGTGTGTATAATTCTTGCTACCGTGCTATCTGCTGATCATCAGTTTGTGTTGGGAGAGTTTAACTACAAAAATACTCTGCATAAATCTATTCTATTTCTGGAGGCTTAATGTTCAGGAAAATTATCCAGCAGTAGCAACAGGATAAGGTGGAGAGGAGATTCTGCTCTCACAGATGGACAAATCCAAAATGTAATAACAATATTTTCTCATTTTGGTATTACCATCTGTTCTTGAATGTTTTATAAATGTCATTTCCTAATTAGATCCCGCAAATCCTTCTGCTTCACACATTTTGTACGGAGGCTTAGAGCTTAAATATAACTGCATTGTGAAACTTTTAGTAGATATTATATTCTATGTTATGATTTTGAATTGGTTAAGCTTAGAGCTTAAATATAACTACATTGCATGTGCTTATTAGGTACTTGGGAAGTTGGAAAGTCTACATTAACCCTTTTGAGAATTCTGAATAATCATGATATAGATGTGTATGATGTTTCCCATGAGTGTAATTTTATAAAAAAAGTTTAGCTGGTTTCCACACCATTAACAGCTTAGACATTAGTTAAATGACACCTCTTTAGTATTAAATATGCAGGATTCAGGGCTGGAAGAGATTTGGTCAACTTTCCTTCCATTGAATTTTTCACTGTGCCCTTAAAACACACATGCCCAAAAACATATCGAGACACCATGAGGCCTTGGTTCATACAATATTGGGGTTTTAAAATGCCACACTCCAATTTCTCTCATTCATGTCAACCTAGATGGTGTATTCATGGCATCATCAGAAGATTCCAGGATCTATAAATATGCTCTGTCTTTTTTTTTCTTTCCAAATTTGTCCAAGGTTTGATTTTTTTTTTTTATATTAAAATCACTGAATTCTGCAAAATCAGATTCCCCAATTTATTAAAATCATTAAAGTCTGCACAATAAGAATGCCCGAAGTAGCCATTTGTTGATCAATTGCAGCAGAAATGGGCTACAGGTCTACTGTTGAAAGGTTTGTGTGTATAATTCTTATTACTGTGCTTTCTGCTGATCATCAGTTTGTGTTGGGTGAGTTTGACTACAAAGATGCTCTGCATAAATCTATTCTGTTTCTGGAGGCTCAACGTTCAGGAAAACTGTCCAGCAGTAGCAATAGGATAAGGTGGAGAGGAGATTATGCTCTCACAGATGGACAAATCCAAAATGTAATAACAATATTTTCTCATTTTGGTATTTCCATATGTTCCTGAATGTTTTAGAAATGTTGTTTCCTGATTAGATCCCACAAATCCTTCTGCTTCACACATATTGTAAGGAGAGCCATCAAATAACAAAGAGTAGCCCAGTCAAAAGTTGCTTGTATTTCTACAATGGTACGCATTTGAAGCATATTTTAAGGAGGGCCATCAAATAGCAGAGAGCAGCCTAGTCAAAAGTTGCTTGTATTTCTACAATGCTATGCATTTCTTACAAGCCGAGGCTCATTGTACGCATTTCTTACAAGCTTAGGCTGTAAGCCCTCTTTTTGTTGTGGCTTTTCACATCCTTCCCCTTGTTTGCTACAGATAAGTGTTCTTGTATTCTCCTGTTCTTAATTGCTTGCTTTTGATGTATCGCTCAAGAATCAGGGTGCTCTGGCCCTAGGGTGTAAGAATAATGGTAAAGTTTGTTTAGTCCTGGGCTATGTCACTAGGTAAGAACCTAGCAGATAGGGTGGGTATGTTCCTGCAAGGCTTTCTGACCATTAACTTAATTGTGTTACTATGGACGTTTTTCTGTAGGAGCAAGGCATGCTAGGATGCTCAAATCATAGGTTCAACTTCTTGTCATGGCAGTCTGATCTATTTGTCTATGTAAGGTTTTTTGAAGAGTAAAACTCTATGAATTGTTGTTGTGGTTGCGGGAGGGCAAAGGCTATGGTGTATAGCTAAAACTTCAGTGTATGAGAGTCGCTTGAGAATTCTAAGTGAGATGAGATTGCTATCCAAGATATTGGATATTCACACACGATACCGCTTTTGGAATCTATGGGTAGCATTAGTATTGGACTTTGAAACCACTGATGGTTTTTTGGTGGGACTGTTAGAACCTGAAAAATTCTATTCTTAGCTGGATATTGAAATGCTTTGTGGGCTTCCAATGTCACCATCTAATCTTTAACTGAATATTTGCCAAAGTTTATAGTTTAGCAGTGTCAGCTAAATTTGGAGATTTCTAAATGTGTCCACGACCACACTTAGTTGGGTTTTAATTTATTTTTTGTTCTGATAACATTTATCCTGGATATTGTTTTGAATTGTTGTGGTTATCAATATGACGTTAACAACTTTCAGACACTGTATGATTTTTAATATAAGGGGGGATTTTGTTATGTTGCGCCTGATTTTTTATTCTTTATTTATTATAAATTTATTTCAATATTTTATGTTTTATTTAAAAATTATATCTTATTAAATTTAATAATTAATGTATTATACAATATTTTATATAAAAAATATATTTAAATAAATATAAATATATTTTGTTGGAAAACAACATATAAATATTCACATATTTTTTTAGAATTATAAATAATATATATAAATAAATATATATTAAACATAGAATAAGTTCAATATATTTCCAATTATTTCTTGTTCTTTAATGTATTTAAAAGTACATATTTCTCTAAATTATTCCTAATGTAAAATACTTCCAATTTTTTTAAACTAATGGTTTTTACTTCTAGATTTCTTTTCATTAATGGCTTGTAGTTTGCTCATTTTTTGGGTGAGAATTTTGTTGATATTATCTTTGTATTAAACATAACTTATTAGAAAAGTAAGTTTTTATTTTTTCAAATGTTATTTCTATAATAAAAGAGGATAAAAATGAGAATATCAATACCATTTATATTTATTATTAGTTAATAAATTTATATTAACTTTAAATTAGATTATATTGAAAATAATTTAAAGATGTTTATTAATAGTTTTGAATCAAGAGATGTTTTACAATATGGGTTAGATTTATTAGTAAAGAATCTATAAAAATAAAATAAAAAATTTAATCTGAATTTAATTTAAATATTCTCCCTCCACTTGATAGCCATCGGATTAAGAAAAAAACTAATAGTTATGGTGTTTAAAGTAATCAAACAACGGATTTAGTTAAGAGAAAACAAATAGTTATAGTTTTGAATCAACATGTGATTTAAACATGTTTATTAATCATTTTGAATCAAGAGATGTTTTACAATATGAGTTAGATTTATTAGCAAAAAATCTGTAAAAATAAAATAAAAAATTTAGTGTCAATTTAATTTAAATATTCTCCCTCCACTCTATGGCCATTAGAATAAGAAAAAATTAATAGTTATGGTGTTTAAAGTAATAAACAAAATAGTTATAGTTTTGAATCAAGAGGTGATTTAAACATGTTTATTAATAGTTTTGAATCAAGAGATGTTTTACAATATGGGTTAGATTTATTAGCAAAAAAATCTATAAAAATAAGATAAAAAATTTAGTGTGAATTTAATTTAAATATTCTCCCTCCACTAGATAGCCATCAGATTAAGAAAAAACTAATAGTTATGGTGTTTAAAGTAATAAACAACTAATTTAGTTAAGAGAAAACAAATAGTTATAGTTTTGAGTCAAGAGATGTTTTACAATATGGGTTAAATTATTAGTAAAACATCTATAAAAATAAAATAAAAAATTAATGTGAATTTAATTTAAATATTCTCCTTCCACCAGATAGCCATCAGATTAAGTAAAAACTAATAGTTATGGTGTTTAAGCTAATCAAACTGATTTAGTAAAGAGAAAACAATATCTAAAATCAATTTAATATATGTCATTTTCAATATTAAAAAAATGGCAACAAATTTGTAAATATACCTGACCCACAAGAAAGATTAAGAAATGGCCACAAATTTGTAAATATACCCCCACGCACAAGAAAGATCAATTGGAAATATCCTTGTGCACTTTGAAATAGTTGTGAATTAGATTAATGGATCTCGTAAATAAATTGATCCTTCCAAAATCAAAGATAGATTCTTTGCACTTAGAGAAAGAATTTCACATTACAATAATGTATTTAATAATAAATGACTAGATGGATTAGATCTTGACTAAATAGATTATACAGTTCTTAAATTTGGAAAGAACTTTAAAAATGAAAATGTCATATTAGAAATTATGTTGGTTTTTAAAATCAATTTAGTATTTGTTGTTTTAATAGTAAATAAAACACCATTGATCCGTATATATCCCCACGCACACTAAAATATGCCGAAATATTTTTTTTTGCATATATCCCCACGTGCACTGAAATACGCGAAATATTTTTTTGCTTGGAGAAGTGTTGATGGAGTTAATGGCTACTGATTGAACATCTATTCTTCATTTAGTAGAGGTTGTTTATTTATTAACTAATTAATTTGTTTTAAAGTATATATGTCAAATTCACATTCACATCATATATCACTTTCAGATTTCATAGTGACTTGCATATATTTATATTTTGTTTAATAGATTATGTTTTTTATTAACTAATTAATTACACGTGAACATAGTAAAAATCACATATCACATTTTTATTGGTTTTTATAATGTGTTTCTAATCTTAATTAATAATTGGGAATTGAAAATGAAAGTTTTTCTTAAGCGTTATTAAAATTAATTTCAAAAAATTGAAGTTAGATAGTGAAGACAAAATAGTCGATGAAATCAGTTACATGTTATTTTTGGAACCTCTTAGACTTGTGGGTAATTGAAAATGAAAGTTTTTCTTAAGTGTTATTAGTCTCCTTCATATTTAATAGGTTAGATTAATAAAAATGTTTTGTTGTGTTGATATTAAATAGGTTGGATTAATAAAAATATTGTATTGTGTTGATATTGATAATTATTTTGAAATAATATTTCTAAAATATTAATTTAATTATTAAATGGAGATTAGAGATTTAATCTCTATATGGTATTCTAGAATATTTTTAACAATAATAATATATCAAAAGTTAAGATTTATGTTAAAAATGTATTAATTTAGTTTTTAATAATTGTTAAATGGATATGTCATTTTTTTCCTTTTAATTAAATTGATTAATTAAAAAATGTCACATAAACATGAGTTATGATTTTTTATGCTATTACTAAACTAGCCTATATCCATCTTAACTCTATATCTACCAAGAACCTAGAGGGATCAAATCACATTCAAACCCTTGTAAAAATGTCAAAGTAAAATGAAATTTAGATATTTGCTAAAATCTAAAACCTATACACATATCTTGTGCTAAAATAAAATGAAACAACCAAAACTAAATTATCATGCCAAGAGCTCAAAGGGATCAAATCACATTCAAACCCTTGTAAAAATGTCAAAGTAAAATGAAATTTAGATATTTGCTAAAATCTAAAACCTATACACATAAAAATAAGGGTTGTGCTAAATAAAAATGAAACAATCAAAACTAAATTCTCATATTTGATTTGGCATTCTCAAATGTGAAATATGCATCCAAATGGAATGACTTTCAAAAGTTTGACAGAGTAGCTACCACTCTCACGTGGCACCTAAGCCAAATGAAATTTGTTGTCTGATGTAACCTAGTGGGGATTGCATCTTAATGCACTAACAAAAATAAAAAGCTAAACTTAAAATGACATCATCTCATGTTTCTTATTCCTGAATTATGCCTAGGTTATCTCCCTTGGCATGTTCTTTGCCAAGGGAAATCAATGTTCCAAAGATAATTGTGTTAAATGCCCTCCTGCTTAATACAGAGAATTTATAGCATATTTGTATTCAGAATAGGGGGAAACATTACATTGGTCCATTTGATGCAGTGGTAAAGAATCGTAAATATCAGCCCCATGAGGCACCCTTTCATGAAGAGCTTCCTATGCTACCCCTCTCACGTGGCACCTAAGCCAAATGAAATTTGTTGTATAATGTAACCTAGTGGGGATTGAATCTTAATGCACTAACAAAAATAAAAAGCTAAACTAAAAATGGCATCATCTCGTGTTTCTTATACCTGAATTATGCCTAGGTTATCTGCCTTGGCATGTTCTCTGTCAAGGGAAATCAATGCTCCAAAGATAATTGTGTTAAATGCCCTCATGCCTAATACAAAGAATTTATAGCATATCTATATTAAAATTAGGGGGAAACATTACATTGGTCCATTGATGCAGTGGCAAAGAATCATAAATATCAGCCCCATGAGGCACCCTTTCATGAAGAGCTTCCTATGCTACCCATGTCCAATTTTTACTGCACTCTCAAAGATATTGTATTTGAGGTTGCAAAGAATAAAGGAAGATTAAGTTGGTCCATTCACCATCCAACACACATATTTGGCTTCTCTCCTTTCAACTTGATGAATGTTTTAGGCATAATGTGTGTTTACACTGCCATTTACAAACATGAGGGGTTGTATTTCAAGTACCTAGGGAACAATATTCCATGGGAATAATTTATTGATGCATATGATGCAAAATTGATTGCAGAAGAGGAAATTTGGGCTGCCACAAATCCTTATCTAAAGAACGAGCCCTTTGATTATGCTAATCGATATGTGTATAAATTGAAACGAATAATACTAGCACAAAAAATTGATCTAGAACCATTACCATATGAGGGTGAAGGGTTTAGTCTGCCCGAGGCAATGAATCATAAAGGTCTGGTCTGGGATGCAATTTTTAATGAATGCTCTTATATTAAGCACCTGGGAAGGAGGTTGCGTATGCCTCTATTTTGAGTATATTGTTTGGTTGTAATACATTTAACATTAATATTTATTTTTCATTCAAATTTGGATATAGTTAGATCACATAACATATCACATTTTATTTCATCTATGCTCTTCTTTGATATGTGCTATTGTTTGAGTAGATTGTTTGGTTGTACTGCATTTAACACTAAGATTTATTTTTCATTCAAATTTGGCTATAGTTATATCACATAACGTATCACATTTTATTTCATCTATGCTCTTCTTTGATATGCTACCAACTTACGGCGTTTCCTTTGCAACATCTGGTGTAATGCTAGTCTATATTAATACAAATGTCATACCTCAGAGTTACTTCTCATTTGTCACAGTATGAGAGACAACTCCCATTTTTGGCATTTTCTGCTTTGTAACTCCTCTCTACTACGATTATTCTCTGTCAAATCTCTCTCATTATTCTCTATCCTAATTCATTGAACACTGTGTTTAATTAATTGAGTTCAAGACTCCTATCACAATGAATTTTGTCTACCTAACGTTGAGGCCGATATACTTCTACATTGAACATTGTTTTATGGGGGATTGAGGTGCATTGATCCAAGCCACTCTGAAAATTATGGTATGTTGGTCAAATATAACTATGCGTTGAATTACCGTGGTCTGTTGTGCATTTGAAGGGCCATGATTGTTGTGAATGGTGGAACACTGGAGGACTTTGCGTCCGAGGACTAGACGTTGTTTGCATATCCCTACTTAGTGGAGGGTGGCTTGATCATCTGTCATGATAAAAACCTTATAGTGTATTAAACCATGAAACCGTGTGTGATGTCTATGGTTTGTTCGAACATGTTCTGATTTGACTGGTACGTTACGTTGCAATTTTTTGAAGGGTTGCATTTGACTAGGAAAATTGAATGATGTGTTGATATTTTATGAAGATCAAATTATGTTTTTTAAACGTTGAAGTATTTAAAAAGACCATATGGTGTGGAATGATATGATGGACTTTTTTTCATGAAGGTCATTTTTTACATGGTATAAAGTGACAATGTTAATGATATTTAAAGTGATCATATGAAGTGACATGGTATATAAAAGTTAAAAAAAATGGTACTTTATTGAAGACTATGGTATACATGTAATATATTAACCATGCATCATATTCATGTTACCCTGTACTTTATAAAGAGTATATGTGGTATGTAGTAGGGCATGTGAGAATTATGTCATATGGCATCAAGGTCTATTAAGAGCCTATATTTTAGTTAAATATTTTTTAAGACAATAAATTATTATTATTACAAAGTACTACAAGTATTATAATTATTTTGAGCCAAAATCAAATCATATGATGCATTCCCTTATATCGATAGTGGAAGTAGTTCTCACTGGAAACCAGAACTACCATGAGTGGTCCGTGAAGATAAAACACAAATTGATTTTCAATGAGTTGTGGAAAGGAGTTTATGAAGGAGAAGGAGACAATGCATCGGAAAAACCCACTTTAGACAAGAAGCTTATCATTTGAGAAAATAAGAACAACAAGGCCTATTCCTTGATAGCAACATTTGTAAATAAAGAGGCGACTCATCATATTTCTAGATTTTCAAATGATTTTGAAGCCTTAAAGAAATTGATGGAATTGTATGAGGCACACTTTGAACTTGAAGTTGTTCAATTGATGATTAAGTTGTTAAATATTGAGTTGAAAAATAATGACTCTCTTTCCTTAGAATAAAAAATAAGATCCATTATGTATGACATAAAGGCCATCAGCGTTGAAGTAGATGTTCCTCTCATAGCCCATGTGAAGGAATTATGTCCCACCTATGCACATTATCTTGAGTCACTGGAAGCAAGTGGCAAACTTAAGGAGATTTCCTTTGACTCCCTTCAAAAGATGTTTTCTTAAAGAGAGAAGGATTGTGCGGAGAAGATAAATCCTCCGTGAAAAAATTTAAGGATGAAATTTTATCATAAAGCTTAGAAACCTTGGTGAATCTCGTTAGTACCTAATATGCATATCGTAAAATGTTTGGCAATATTTTTGTAAAAATATTCAAAATTTTAATTATTTTATATAGCCTCTATAATTTTTTTGGTGATTTTTAACATAATATGATTTTATAATATAAAATGTTGGAAAATTACTTTTTGAAAAAAATGGAAATTGACGAACCTTTTTTTTTTCCAAAAAAGCACGCCAAATTAACTGACTTGCGAATATTACCCCCTAAAATTTTCCCTGAGCTCCTTATTTTTTTGAAGACATTCTGTGCCTTGCCCAAAAAGAGACGAAGATGAAGAGGAAAGAAGAATGTTAGAGGCAATGGGGGCATTCATTTCCAAGGAGAAAAGTTTGATATTTATTGCATATAATGCAATAGAGATGGACATGATGCTTGCACATGTAAGCTTCCTTGGGACAAAATCGATTAATAAAGAAATGAAGAGAAGGGTAAAAAACTTAGTAAAGGGAAAGGAGAAGAACCTGAGTTCGCTCATTATGTTGTGGAACATTCCAACATTAGAGTAATATAATACTTATTCAATGTTTCACATGCTTCATGGAAAGATGCTTAGTTTCTTGATTTGTGAGAAACTTTCCACGTGAATTTCAGAAGAGATTTTGTTGAAGAATTCACTGACAATGTTGAAGCATCAGTATACTTTGTATACAGGTAAAACCTCAATTCATTAGGGCTTCGCACCATCAGGCTCAAACTGTTTGGTCTTCCAAACTTTCTTCTACATGCTTTTCTATACGTCCCACAGTTGATAAGAAACTTCTTGTCTTTGGTCCAAATCCGTTAGCAAGGACATTGCATTCGTATATTTGATGGTAAGTTTGAGGTCAGAAAAGCATCAGATCACTCACTTGTCATAAGGATAGAAGAAGAAAGACTTCTAAAGTTTCAAGGAATGTTTTCTCTTGCACATAACTCTTCATACAATTCTCACTATGATGAAGGTACATTTTCATCAAGTCTTTTATGACATGCTATATTTAGGAACTTGAACTATGAAAACCTTCATTTGTTGAAGAAAAATGGTGTTACTAATTATCCTACTATTGCTAGGAAACTTAAGCAATGTGATCCTTGTATCTTAGGAAAGTACAAAAAACTTTCTTTTCATGATTCTCATTCTAGAGCACAAAAAAATTGAAATCAATCATTCTTATTTATGTGGCCCAATGTTTGCTCCTTTTGCAAATGGTAATAAATATATGTTGGAATTTATTGATGACTACACTAGAATGTGTTCAATTTATTTATTGAAAAACAAATCTAAAGCTTTTGAAACATTCAAAAATTTCATGCATGGATTGAAAATGATGTGCAATCTCATATTAAATTTGTTCATACTAATAATGGAAAATAATATACATCAAATCTATTTGATAACTATATTCACCAACATGGGATCAAACATCAAACAAACATGCCTTATAATCCCCAACATAACGAAGTATTTGAAAGAATGAACAGGATAATTTTAAAATATGTGGTAGTAGTTGAAGAAACGAAGGAAATTGTGTGGCTGAGGAAAATGATGGTAAATTTGCAGAAGAAACAAGTGCATTTAACTCCTTTTTGATTGACAACACATCTAAAATAAAGTTGGCCAAGGACCCAATTTTCCATGATCAAACCAAGCACACCAATACAAAATACCGTCTAATTGGACATCATGTTGAGGCAAAAAACAATCCAGCTATGACATTGTTCCAAAAATGAGCATATTTCAGACATCTTCACCATAATGCTCAGAATGGAAAATTTTGAAAGATTCATAATGATGCTTGGACTCACCAACATCTCGTTATATTAAGATGGGGAAATATTTAACACCTAATATTTGGGATTAGGAATCCTATGCAAATATTGTAAATAGAAAAATATGAGAAGTTGGAAGACAAAGAGAAATTGGGAGATGAAACCCAACAGTCTCCCTCTCGTTGTATATAGTAACATTATATCTAATGCAACTGCAACAAATTCAATTAGATTTACTCCTCGCTAAACAAAATAGAAATAAAAACTAACATACAAAGAAAAAATTGAGAAAAAATGACGAGACAAGACAACGGACAACAAAATTTCTTTTTTCATTTTGTATTCACCTAACAATTAATCTTATAATTAGTGTACAATTATCATATGCATTATCTTTTAGCATACCACCATCTATTAAACACCAAACTCAACAAATTTTCTCTTCTCCTAAGTTCCAACCTCATTTTCCAACTTCACGAGATCTTTCATGTTTCAATGTCTCAAGCTCTTTTGCTTTCTTTTTTCCCAACTATGTTAGCTTTCCTTTTCGACTATTTACTCCATGCCCCTAAAAAATTACCAGAAGCCTCAATTGGCACAATGGTTTGACTTCCTTAGTTATTTTCAGGATATCGATCATTCCTACATATGTTGAATAGTCAGGGTGGTTCCACTCCTCAAGAAATCATTATTTCTATTGGTTGTGGAGCCTAGTTATTTTCCTTCATTCAAAAGTCTTGTTTTTACCCATGTTTGGGCCCTAGTCCCCAATCTAGGGAGTAGGGGGGCATTCCCCCATACTATTTCTTCTAACGGTTTTGGGAGCATAGGGGAAACCAATATTTGGAACCCAACCCCCACCCCTCCCTACCCCATAATAGAAGGCATTTAGGGATAGTGCACCGAAAGAGAAACTTTTATAAAAAATCCTTGTGAAATATTTCCAATTTCTTGTTCAATTTGGACCATTCATCATTAAGTTACAAATATGATGATAAATGTTATGTTAGGATTTAGTTCTCTAGAAGGCAACCCTCTTTTTATTAGGGTAACTATATTAGAATTGAGTAGTTTTGTAATTTAGAGGGAGGATACTATGAGATACATAGAGAGAAGAAGAGGTTGTAGTGGGTGTGATAAATATTTTAAACCCTTCAATTTATTGGATTGCATAAAAGGAAATATTGACTATTTCTCCATGGACATAGCCCAAATTGGGTGAACCACATATATTGTTGTCTCCTTCATATTGTTTCATTCTATGCCTTATTTCCATATTCATTTTAATTTTATTTCTCTATGAATTTATTCATAACAATTTCTTCATCTGGTTTCTCAGCTAATCATCTTTTATTTCTCTAGTTCCCAAATTGATCATTACTTCTTCACACAGGTAGCCCCAAATCACCAATAACCCTTTAAGACATGTGGAATTTCTTCAATCAATATCCACAATATTTAGTATATTTGTAGCACATAAACACTATTAGTTTCACAACATAACTACAAGGTGGTTTGTAGAAATGTTGCCACGACAATGTAATAACATGTTCATGTTGTAGCAATAGTGTCATGGCAATGGTACCAAAACAATCTAATAGAGAGGTGGTGCTACAAGAATAGTTTTTTTATAAATGTTGTTGCAACAATGTAATAGAAAGATGGTATTGTTGAGGTTAATTTCAAAAAACAAATATGGATTTCTTAAGCATAAGACACTTTCTGAACAACATTATTATGGTTCAGGAGGTTATCCCCTCAAGCAAGGAAGGGGGTGTTGGGTTTCATTATAAAGTTGGAAATGGAAAATGATTTTGGTTAGGTGTGTCATTCCTTTCTCTTTCTTATTCTAAAAAAAATGGGTTTAGCTGTCAATTCATTTCTTGAATCAAAGCTTGCATGAGTCCCCCTAGATTTCCCCCTTAATCAATGTTAGGACTACTCCTTTCTTCAAATCCAATAGAGGTATCTATCAAGATTGTCCACTCTTACCTCTATTGTACATTATAGTTGTGGAAAGATTAAGCAAAAATATGGAAAAGGCTAGGGTGAATGGTTCCTTGGTAGGTATAAGAATTTCTAGAAATGTCAAAGAAATAAACTATTCCCAGTTTGAAGCCGACACAATCCTTCTAGGAAGGGAATCCAAAATCAGTTCTAGAAGGTTTAAAGTAGTCTTAGATCTTTGTATCTCTAGAGGTCTGATAAACAAAAGGAAAAGCCAAGTCTATGGGTAGAATTGTACAAAATCAATTTTGCAAGATTTCATATAGATTGGAAGTCCTTCAAATACCTAGGAATTATAATTTCCCAAGGGACATCCTCTTGTGGGAAATACGAGGAAATCATTCAAAAATTAAAAAAGAATATACAAGGTTGGGGAGAAAAGTCACTAAGTCTTTCTAGAAAATACATTTGCATTAAATTTATCTTTTTTCCTCTTCCAATTTATGATTTCTTAAGCATTTTCTATCCAAAAATTACTCTCTCAAAAATTGTACTAGCACCTAGAAATGATCTTTATAAAGGTGGTAAAAATAGTGATCGCAAGTTTCACTTGTCAAATTAGAATATTGTTTACCTACCAACTCAATTTGGAGGTCTAGGTATAAAACTTAGGATGTACATGAACCTAGGTTTAGGTGCTAGAAATGTATGAAAAATGATATTGTTATCAAAAGAGTGGTGGAAAATATTTTATTTAAAGAAAGATTTCCATAAATCCAAATTGTTAAGAGCTAAAAATGTTCAGTGGGAAGGAAGGGGGTCAAAAATATGGAAACTATGTAGAACGATATCTTCAATTATAATAGGAAACTTAGGATGGCTCCGAGGAAATGGGGATGGAATTAGTATCTATAAGGTAAAAATCCTCTTAGTTGCATTAAGCTTGAAACATAATGGATCGAATGCCTTAGTATATTGGATGAGGAACAAAGGCATGGAAAGGCTAAAATATATAATGTCTTGGGAAGCCTGAGATGTGTGGTCAAGTGGGGTTTGTCCAAGACTTCCAACACATTTGATCTCTTATTATGATTCTTTGCTCTATCTTTTGAAAGGGTTAGCTCCTATTTCACATGATTTGTTAGAATCACATTCATGGAATCTAAGTAAGTCTTAGAAATAATCTGTTAAAGATATATATAATATTTTTCTGAAAAAACTGTCATACCATCCTCCATCGAGACTTGGGAAAAAGAGTTGGAACGAAGATGTTATTTCTAAGGTCACTGCATTTTGTTGGTTTTTGATACATTGAAAGATATTAATAGACGAAAATCTCTAGATGATGAAAATTCAAGGCCCTTCCCAATGTGTATTATGTTAGTCTGATGAAGAAAAAATTTATCATTTGTTTCATTCCTGCCCTTTTTCTCTTATGGTTTCATTCATTTTTTTCCTTTTAATTAAATTGATTAATTAAAAAATGTCACATAAACATGAGTTATGATTTTTTATGCTATTACTAAACTAGCCTATATCCATCTTAACTCTATATCTACCAAGAACCTAGAGGGATCAAATCACATTCAAACCCTTGTAAAAATGTCAAAGTAAAATGAAATTTAGATATTTGCTAAAATCTAAAACCTATACACATATCTTGTGCTAAAATAAAATGAAACAACCAAAACTAAATTATCATGCCAAGAGCTCAAAGGGATCAAATCACATTCAAGCCCTTGTAAAAATGTCAAAGTAAAATGAAATTTAGATATTTGCTAAAATCTAAAACCTATACACATAAAAATAAGGGTTGTGCTAAATAAAAATGAAACAATCAAAACTAAATTCTCATATTTGATTTGGCATTCTCAAATGTGAAATATGCATCCAAATGGAATGACTTTCAAAAGTTTGACAGAGTAGCTACCACTCTCACGTGGCACCTAAGCCAAATGAAATTTGTTGTCTGATGTAACCTAGTGGGGATTACATCTTAATGCACTAACAAAAATAAAAAGCTAAACTTAAAATGACATCATCTCATGTTTCTTATACCTGAATTATGCCTAGGTTATCTCCCTTGGCATGTTCTTTGTCAAGGGAAATCAATGTTCCAAAGATAATTGTGTTAAATGCCCTCCTGCTTAATACAAAGAATTTATAGCATATTTGTATTCAGAATAGGGGGAAACATTACATTGGTCCATTTGATGCAGTGGTAAAGAATCGTAAATATCAGCCCCATGAGGCACCCTTTCATGAAGAGCTTCCTATGCTACCCCTCTATGTGATGTCGCATCATTGGAATCTGACTAAGAATAGATTGAAAAATGGTTAGATCGAAAGATTCACGAGTTTATAGCTCAAGAAAAAAGGAATCCACATGTGTGAAAGGATGATTGGTTGAATTGATATTTGTACACAGAGATACATGAAATTTTATTCTGCACTTTTCCATGTGAACTATATGAGTGGTTAGAAAAGTGGCAGATAGCAAAGGGAAGTGGAAGCTCGATAGTCTGATAGTGTGGACTCCAGAATTGGTGTGACATCTAGACGCATTTGAAAACAATATCATGTGGGTTGGAGATCAATTCATTGATCGAATCTGGGGATTCTTCATTACTGAATTCACATTTGATACCTCAGTTAGCTATAGTGAAGAGGAGTGAAGATTCTTCAAGGGACCGTGAGGTAAGTACTTAAGGTCATTGAACACTTGGATTAAAATTCTATTATGTGAAAAGTGGGTAACTCCATTATCTTAATGTTCGGATCTATGCAAAGTGGTAAACTCTTTAGAAGTCACGGATTAGGTTCGGAGAATAGTCTATTAATTGAAACTCCTTTAAGCGACAACGAAGGGATAGTGTTGACTACATGACAAAGTGTTGTTCAGTTAATAACTCAGAGTATTTCAAGAATATCTCATCCATCTCAACCTCCACCTCCAGCACATACACCTTCACCTACACCTTTGCCTCCACCTCAACCTTTCATCATGGAAAACACAATGAAGACGCTGATCTTGAAGGGAATAGGAAGTGAAGATCTAGAGAAATTCTGGTTTGTTGTGAACATTGTATGGACATCGTAACAAATCATCGATGATAATATAAAGAAGGCACAATTGGTTACCGCCTTGCAGGATCGTACGCTAACCTGGTACATTAATTATCTTACTGATAATCCTCATGCATCATTAGCAGAGACTTAGAAAGCTCTGAATAAGGAATTTAGTAAGCCTAAATCAGAGGCAGAGTTAGTAATTGAATTTAAAGAGATTTGAATGAGATTTAATGAGACACCTTGGGACTTTGATTAGAGGTTGCAATATTAGATCAGGCAGGCTAACATGCAAGTCTCAAATACCTAGCATTGTGACTAGTTTATAGTGTTGCTTTTGCCGCACTTAAGAATACCTTTGTCACAACGAAAGATAGAAATACAAGTAGAATCCTTAGAGATTGCGATGAGGCTGCACACAACACCTATTCAAGATACAAAACTAGGAGTACAACAGATGCACTCACAATTAGAGAGGATGCACCTAGAATTAGAGAGTCTAAAGAAAGAAAGGGAGACTAAGCCAGAAGTGCATGCAGAGGTTTTGTGCTTGAAGTGCAAGGGCCACATGCATGATAAAGATCATTATATAGTATACGCAAATTATATTACTGGGGGGGGGGGAATTCATGCTGAAGCCAAAAGTCCCAACTAGGCCGAGGACAAGAACTACAATATCGTGTGCCATTTTTCAGGTTACTTGGAAACATGCACTAGATAACTGCCACTTACTTCAGGTGTTCGTTTAATACCCCAACAACTGTTCTGTAATTTCTATAAATCTTTGGGCCATGATGAATGCCATTGTTGAAGTTATGAGCTGATGATGGAAGGAACTCGTACTTAACGTATGTAAGTATAAACTCGCCCTCTAGATCAAGTCACATAGGGAGCACACGAGGGTTTTCAAGGTCGGGGAAGAGGACAAGGGGGAGGACCTCGTACAGGTCATGGCCAGGTTATATTCTATAGCTGCAGACAACTAGGGCACTTCACACGATATTTCCCAAATCCTACACACCGTTCGTGTAAATACTATAGACAATTTATCCATGCCATAGAGGATGGTCCAGTGCTAATAGATAAAATGAAGGAAAATAAAATGTAGCCTCTGTAGCCCACACAAAATTTACAAATGATGAGGGTTGAGCCCCGCAAGGAGGATTAGTGCATTGATATTGTACTAAGAAGTGGTATCAAAACTAAGGAAGATAAAGGTAATAAGACTGAGGAAGACGGATGGGTCTGCAATACTCTTAAGGACGAAGCTTCCTTTCACATTATTCACGCTAAGAAATAATTCATGGAAGAAAAGAAGATCTTCACTGAGGCCTTCACCTCAGGAAGCCAGGAAAAGACACTAGAGATTAGTGGGATAAAGAGGTTGATACTTTCGTACTCACTACGTGACAGAATGGTTGTGGAACGATTGCAGGACTTAATAGACAAGCACAACAATAAGGAAAATACTCCTATGGATCAGGGCATAGTTATAATTATTGGCAAGCATAAAGTATGAATGGGATGCAAGATCTGGCTGATAGCACAGACAGTTGATTACAAAATGGACAAAGTATTTTTGGATCTAGGGTCTGACGCGAGTTTTTTACCGAAGAAAAAATGGGAAACGATGGGAATACCTGCGCTTTAGTGGTCTCCAATTCAACTCTGAATGGAGAATCAGTAGAAAATCATGCCCATGGCATGATTGTATGGAGTAATGGTTGATATTGAAGGTGAAAGCGTATTAGAGGACTTCAAAGTGATAAAAATTGTTGATGGAAATAATCCCTACCTTGCGCTCCTGGGAACCGACTCGGCTATTGATATGAATGGGGTCATTAATTTGAAGAAGAGGAAAATGAACTTTGAAAAGAAGTCATTTAGGGTCATAGTGTCGTTGGATCCTAGAAAGGAGCACTCTATACCAAACTTGTCTGCAATTATGTAGAAAGTGATGATAAGTTGGACTAAATATACAACATAACAACGCGAGATCAGGATTGGATCAATCCAACAGTGGATGGATGGATCGCATGGGACTGGGAGAGTTCATGTACTTCTGAATCATATGAGGAATTAGAGCATTAGTAGAACTGCTTACATGAAGTATCTACATTGGGATGCAATATGATGACAAAGTCACTCTGTTGTGCTACGTCAGAGGTAAGAAAGCTACCATATTAAGATGGTTTGAGTGATGTAGAAAGGTTTTTAGATGAATTTGAATCTGAAGTCCCTGAATACAACTATTTTCAAGCACTGGATTTGGCGCTATGAACTACACCCACACGATGGTGGGGTACACATAAAGAAAGCTTTACTAGATGGATGGATTAGAGGCGAATGTTGAAATTATGCTTTGGGCATGCTAATACCAGAACAAATGAGAAGTATAGTGGGAACGATGATCCACATGATCACATGGAAAAATGGATTAAGGCATGGGGAATGGAAATGTAGCCAGAATGTGTACATAAATTTGTCATACCCAGATACAATCCCCATGAACTGGTATCTCGAAACATAGCTCCACCACAACATTTTGGAATGGGATATATTGAAGGAATGTTTCTTATTGACTTTCTGTTTTGAGGATGGTTTTGAGAGTACTGCTGAAGTGTTGAAAGAAATAAAAGCAGTTATATTCAGGACATTGAAGGAACCAGTAGAATGGACCCATATGGATTGGATTACGCAGCTACTCCATGCACTCGAATGCTATAATGTGGCTGCTGAAGAATAAGACGACCCACAAAATCATACCACCCTAGAGACTGAAGGTTAGCGTGATGTCAAAGGACCGAAGGTAGTGAACCTAGATATCAGAGCCTCTAAAAATGTGACAAGTAAACATTATGTCTGAAGAAGAACCCAAGTTCGTAAAGGTAGGTGATTATTGGGACGAAGATACGATTGATAAAGTAATTAAGTTGTTGCATGAGTACATGGACTTATTTCCCACAAAGTTTTTAGATTTGAAAGGAATCGTTAGAGATTTAGGCATTATAAAGATTACATTGAAACTAGATGTGAAACCTATTAAGCAGTGATCCTATCGATTAGATCCCAAGTATAAGGAAAAGGTGCGCCTTGAACTGGATAAGATGCTAGAAGAAGGCATTATTGAGCTTGTAGAAGAATCTGATTGGGTAAGCCAAATGGTATTCCAGGAAAAGAAATAGAAGGGATAAATCTGCATATGCATAGATCTATGAAAGTTGAATAATGCCTGTGTGCATGACCCATTTCCAATACCATTTACTGATGAAGTATTAGAGAATGTTGGCAGCTAGGAAGCATATTCATTCACTGATGGATTTTCGGGTTATCATCAAATAAATAGCATGCCAAAAGATCAAAGAAAAAAGAATTCGTGACTGATAGGGCTTTCTTTCATTACATTATTATGCCTTTTGGATTAAATGATGATCCTATAATATTTTCTCGCGTAGTCATAACAACATTCAAATAATTCATTCATAAGTTTATTGAAGTATACTTCGATGAATGGAGTGTGTTTGGCTTGGTAAAATGCCATGTAGCAAGTTTGTGCCTTATGTGAGATACATGTCAAAGATTTCATATCGCATTGAACTTGAAAAAGTGTATATTCTTTGTGGCTTTCAGGATTTTTCTCAGCCACATTCTCTATAAGCATGGATTGATGGTGGAACCTGCGAAGATTGTCATCATTGTAAATTTAGAACACCCTAGGAACATGAAACAGCTATGCGCGATGTTGGGATGCACTAGGCACTACAGGAAGCTTATCAAGGCATATGCCCAGAGAACTATGCCAATGGAGAAATTGTTAAGAAAGGATGTGATGTTCTGCTGGGATGAAGATTGTTAGTGCAACTTGGATGTCTTCAAGTAGAAGATGGTGATAGTGCGCATTTTGGTGTTTCTTGACTGGAGAGAGGAGTTTCATGTGCATGTTGATATCTCCTGTATTGCACTACAAGAAGTTCTAACGAAAGGAGGAGAGGGTGTGATTGATCACCCTATAGCTTTCTCAAGTAGTAAGTTATCCACGGTAGAGCAAAATTACTCCATTGAAGAGAGCGAAGGGCTAGAAATGGTGTACATGCCACAAAAATTTAGGCATTATTTATTGGGCGGACACTTTAATATGTACCCAAATCACTCTGCACTGAAGTACCTAGTCAACAAGCTTATGTTGGGGGGCGAGATCTGCATATGGTTTCTCTTATTCTAAGAGTATGACTTTGAGGTGGTTGTGAAGCCTGGAAGGTTGAATGTGGGTCCAGATCATCTATCAAGGATTGAAATAGGAAAAGAACCCAGAAGCTTGGAGGAAGGACTTCTAGACACATAAATCTTTGTGGTGTGCATCACAAACAACCATTTTGCTGACAATATTCAACTTTTGACGATGGGAACTACTTTGGAAGGATATTCCACTCAACAAAAGAAGGAGATAGTAGTTTGTGCAACAATTTTTTGGTAATTGCAAGTCATTTATATAGGATGGCGACAGTTGAGGTATTATGAAGGTATGTTCCCATATTAAGAATTACATCCTTGACTAAGATGGCAGATTGTGATACCTTGCACATTTTTCTACCTGATGCGTATGAATTATTTGTTCTAGGGAGAATTTGTGACCCGTCCCTCAATTTCAAACTATTATGCAGTAGCCCAGAGCTATTCATTGAGAAGATGGCTGCTTCTAACCCTGTCAAAGCCATCATTTCAGAAGGAGATGTGTCTGATGCACCAGGCCCTAAAGTGACTAGTATGGAAGCTACGCCCTCTGTGCCCTGACGCTGAGGTCACCTAAGCAAAAGAAAACTATCACAAAAGAGAAAGAGTCCACCATGAAGGAAAAGAACTCAGCCACGAAAGAAAAACAAAAGTAGTTGGTGCCAATGCAAATGTCACTGAGGAATAATTCAGAGGCACGACCGAAGGAAGAAAAGGACAAACAACCAGAAAAAAGTGGTGAATTTAGAAGAAGTGTAGAAAGGTATTGAAGAAGTTGACACTGAGGGAATCAAGCCTATTTCTAGGCTTCCTGAGTACATCCCTCTGCAGAAGGGAAACACTAAAGTGACGTAGGATCCCGATTCTTGAAAATTTGTGGTATCCACTCCTTTGCTGCTTGAGTAGGTCATCTTTCAAGGACCTAGGATCATGTCCATCCCAGTATTGAAAATGTAGGAATGGGACCTCATGGACCATGAAACATTTCCACATCTGGTGACCCATAGTTGCAAGATGAAGATATATTATGATGAGACAATAGTTACAATGTTAGAACCCATGAAGTGGGTCCGTGGCATTGAGTAGTTGAGGCTGTTGAAAATGCTCGTAGTGTTGCACTATTGTCGCTCACCTATCAATACGGTATGTGTACGCTAGCTCCTCACACTCGTGCATGATGGGATTCTGTGGTTTGGGAATCCCATTAGAATAACTGGCATGTTGATCCATAGGATAAGAAAGTTTCCTGATAAAAGAGCAGACCCTATCATAGAGTTTGGAGGGAAAACTAGGGAAAAGGAACTAGCTGATAAGATGAAGAAGGAATATGGTATTATGAAAAATTCATGTGAATACTTGATCCTATCAATTCAAGACCAAGCTGTCAAGTTCATTGCACAGATCCTCATAGGAAATATCATGGGGAAGTGTCATGCAGACAAAGTTCCAAGGTTGGTAGTGTCACTTGCTGCATAGTGCATGAAGGGTGTGAAGTATAATTGGTCCAAGTATCTCTGCCAAGAGTTCCTCGCGAACTGACGAGAAGTCCAAGATGAAAGAAAGTCATTTTCTTATGCTTGGATTTTATTTTTTTTCATATTAGTTGCGTGGGGGTTGTCAGAAGACAACAAATTTCCTTCACACAAGGAATATTTTCTCGAGGCGGTGAAGTTCACCACCCTCTGGTCTACAATGGATCTGGCACGATTCAAGGAAACAAAGATTTTATAGGTACTTATGGATATGGACCTTCAGATGGTGTTTAATCGAAGGCCAAGGTTGTCCCCAACCTTGTTCAAAAAATTGACAGCCTACACGGAGTTCAAGGATGAATTTCACAACATATGAATCCATGCACGGAAGGACCGAGAGGAAACTTGGTATCTATTGCCTAATTTAATGAACAAGACGGATGTGTAGGAAGTTGTATGGTATTGGACACCAAAGTGGCATGAACCTACAATGATGGATGTGGGAATGAACAAATGCGTAGAGATCTCTATTGGACGGAAGCAGAAGGAAGTCGCTTAGAAAGATACGTGCAGCTTTATTAAACAAAAGAAGAAGGAGGTTGCTAAGGAAACTACAGAGAAGGCATGCATGGAGGAAGAGCACACTACTAAAGAGTAGGAAAAGAAGGAATGGTAGGATGTAGAGGATGGTGGGAAGTATTCTTTGCACCATACTAACGAGCAAGAACTGTCAGAGCAGGGAGGAGGTTGTGGTGAGGACCAGAGCACTCCTTTCATCGTGAAGAGGCATGGGTAGGAATAGATGGGCGGATAGCGAAAGAATCATAAGTTTGATAAGCAATCACATATTTATCCCATGGTATTGACATAAGGCAATCTCGATGAGATTGGGGAAAGGATACGAGACACAACAATGGATGTGCTACAACAATTTGAGAAGAAATACATGTATATGCTACGGAGCATCCAAAAGGATATGTAAGAGTTGCAAATCTAGGAAAATAGGATTCAGGTGGGTGTCAGGTAAGCAAGTAGAGCACAGACGAACTTGATGCCAGGAAGTAGCATAGTAACAAAGATTAAATAGACTCTCGATCTTAGAGCCATTCTCTTGCCATGTGAGTCAGTCCATGTTGAATTAGGATGTGATCAACATAGTGAATGATATGGGACTGAACCTTGTCACATTTCCACTCCATACCCTTCATGTGCTGCAGTAAGGGGTCTCAAACGAGTCAAAGATTAAAGAACAATGTGCACTCACCATCGTCGGTGATTTTAAAGTCAAGAATGTGAAGCTTTTCATAGAAAAAACTTAGGCATTGAAGGAAAAGGAGAAGTTACATACACAATAACAAAACCTAGTATCGATGATTGGGCAGGCCTGCAAGTCAGTGCTTGGGGCTGAATATACCAAAGGATGCAGAAACCTTAGCCAAAGTGAGGAAATTTGTTGTTGAATTACGTTCTTCAAAGGAGGAAGTCGGTAACGTGAATTTCAATTTTTGGATGCAAATATAAGAGCTGCAGCTAAAGTTGCAATTGATAACTCCAGTAGAGGTCGAGGAGTAGCGTGTAGAGGCAATAAAAGAGGGCATCACTATGCTGGACACCGTAGTTAATGACTACCCTTCAATATTTGTTGTCGCGATGGAGTTATGGAAAAATCTGTAGGAGGACCCAATCCTGCAACAGGTCAACATGCATGTTTGAGAAACACAACATAAATATCATGAGGTCTAAGCAACTGCATGCACTTTGGTGCTAGTGTAATGCCTCACCAAGCTATAGGAGGGTAAGCAACTGCTTGCATAGGTGGAGGACTTGCAGAGGAAGGAGGCCTTATTGAAGGCCATATTGAAGCCGTGGTTAGGTTAAGCATTTTAGCTTACTCTATCACTCCAGGAGAAGCTCAAAGGGTTGCAGAAGATGCAACAGACCATATGCCTCACATTGGAGGGGCCAACAACTGAAAAATTGGTCAAAGAAATACAACAGGAAGTGGTGTAGAGCACTGTAAAATTTGCAGTAATGTAGGTTGAGCTGGGAGATCTTCGAAGCAATATTGTAGCACTAGTTGGGTGACTCGAGGGTGAGTCACGAACTTTTTGTTGGAGGCCTATTGGGAGAAGGTCCCTAGGGGTATTTTTGGGGCTAATTTGACCCAATTTTGTAAAAGTTTTGTAAAAATAATGTAAAGTCTCTGCGATATGTGGACGTAGAGGGCGCAGATAGATAGGAGTCAAAAGGGTCTTAGCCCTTATTCTTGGTTGGTTTTAAGATTTTCTCGTCGTCCATGGACCACGGTAATGCATGAACAAAAGCTATTAATAGTTGATTCATAGCAAGTCTTAGAGATAACTTTGGATAGAGAAATGGGTATGTTGAAGGGTTTTTGGAGAAGTGTTAAGGCAGGAAGGCTTTTCTTCTTCCACTTAGGTGAAGAAGGGAAGGCTCCTACAACAGAGGGTAGAGGAGGCCTGAGTAGAGTCCGCAGATGAGTGTGTGTATCCCTGCAGTTGTGTGCGTAGGGTAGAGAGTCTATAATCTATGAATGGAAGATCAATAGAGATAACTTTCTAGACAATTATTGTGCATTTCCGTTGAATTTGTTCATGTTATATTTTACCAATTGAATGATATGTTTTATGAAATGATGGCTAAATATTGCACGAATTCACTAATCTATCCTAATACTACATGATATGAATGGTTATCTATTTCCATGAAGTTAAAAGATATTTCTCTTATGTTTTCTGATAATTAAAGTAGATATATGTGAAATCCAATCTATGGTTTCTTATTGATTCCTAAAAGTAGGTAAAGTACCTGTTTAAGGTCCGCAAATACTGATCGCCGACCTTCGGAAAGGTCTGAAATCTGTTTAACCTAGTTACAGTAAAGACCCTAGAACACTACTGATCTATGTGGAAGATGATCTAAATCACTAAAAGACATCACACTAGTATTTGGATGTACAAACTTGGTTCCTACATCCCCCAATACTACTTTGGGTGAGATTACCAACTGTGCTATCCAGGTTGCTATTGAAAAGGGCCAGCAACGTAGGGATTTGTTGGTTGGTGCAACTAACTCCAAACTTGGGTTAGGACCCCCTAAGCCAACACTAGATATTATTGGTATCCATTTTTTCATTAACATTTTTTTATACCCCTTTATATTTTTTCATTAACTTTGAGATCCATCTTTTATACCTGCCAACATAAAAACTCTTTACCCCCTATATATCCCCCAATATATTATTTCATATTTTCCTCGGTATATATCCCCCAATATGACTCCCATGTGGTATGGTATTGCTCCCCTAGTGAAGCAGTCATCATTAATTCCATCCCAAAAAATTGGTCAGAAATGTGTGAATCATGGAAGTGCAATATTCCAAATGGAAAAATTAAATCTCCTTGGGCATGGCGGGTATGAATTTCATTTCCAACATTTCTTTATTGGTTGATCTAGATCAAAAGAAATCAAGTTGTTTTCAAAGATGGGACACCTTCTTCTCTTAGAGTATCATTTAAGCTCAATCTCTCCTCAATGAATTTATTTCTAGTAAAGGTATAAAGGCTTCATATCATGAATACTTATCTCCAAAGGAAAATAATTGGATTAAAATCCCAATTCCATCTTATCATGTATTAGCTTCATTTCTTGACCCAAAGATCACTCCTTCATTCAACTTAGGATGGGAGTTAATGAGTTTCAAGTATGGAAAAATCACCAATCATTAACCTTATTATGCTCTGACAGAGCCAAAAAATTAAATCCAAGGGTGACAATACTTGGGGCCTAGGAACTAGAAAAAACATCCAAGCTGAATTTTGGGCACTACGGAAGGTTCTAGACATAGCCAGGAGATAAATCATTAAGAATCTAATAGTTCTGATAGACTCGATGGTTGTAATAAGAAAAATTTCCAAGGTGATATCTAGAAGCATTCGATGCCTTCCCCCAATCGTTCATCAGATTGCCTTCTTGTCCTTAAAGTTTGAAGGAATTTATTTTCATCATATGCTTATAAATATGAATGAAAAAAAATATAATCCTACCAAGCTTAGCTCTTAGGTGGAACAAGGAATGATAAAATATCAAGATGGTGTAAAGTCCACCCCCCTAATCCCATGATCGCAACATAAATTAATGATAATATTTTGGAGGATGCTTTGATTGAAACCCACATGAGTAATCAAATATAGGAAAATAAATGTTTGGCACCAAGTGGAATTCCATTCCTTTAGGATGGAAGGCATAGGAGGACAATAGTGTGTTGAGTATAGAATTCACACGTTGCATTCTAGGCACAGTGGTGACACCATATGGTCTAAATGGGATTGGAGGTGGTGTTGTTTTAATGCAAATAAGTCTTCACACTCAGTGCTGAGGATCCACCTGAATTTCATGGAGGCCTGAAACATTAATTCTCCCAGGTGATCCCTCTATGCAAGGAAAATATGTATTTCCAAGAAAAATATTTGGAGATATCATTCGAGACTCGAATTAATTCTCTTTCTTAGGCAGAGATTTCATTGGTGGGTCTTTTCATTGTTAAATAGGATGAACAAAGGAGAATTTTTCACAGTTGTATTCTACCCTATGCACTAAATTACCATGTTGATAAATTGATTAACTACATTTATGGAGAGAGAAGATGTTGTGGGAGAAACGTCTCACTAGAAGAATTTTGCGGAGAGCTTGTTCAAAAATTTGATATGCATGTATTCGCTAGTCAACAAGACGCTACAATTGATGGAGAATGAACGAGATGATAGGGACAAACTGATGCATCATAAAATGAAATGGTTACAAGCCTACATGAAGAGGAGGATCATTGGGATGGATATGGTGATTATTTTATCAAAGATAAGAACCTGAGATGCCACATGGAGTTCTGAGGACATTGGCATGTTGGGCCTCTCAATTCTGACATTGAATCTACAAGAAGCTAGTGCTAGAGGAGCATTAATGGGAACTAGAATGGAACATGAAAAGAAAGGAACATCAAGAAAGAAATCAAAGCTAGTCCCCTTTAGGGAATCTTAAATAAATATGAAGTATGTTATGCAAATATGAGTTTCTTTTAGAGAATTTTTATAAAATTTATGGGAGATATCAATGTAATGTTGTAGTTCAAAAATCTCATAGAGGAAAGAAAACTATGTTATGGTTGTACTAGAATATGGAAGTTGCTGATGTTAAAAAGGAATGCAAATAATTCTAGCGATGAAAACCATATTTATATTAATGAATATATATATATTAATATATAATATAATATATCTGTGTGTGTGTGTGTGTCATATTAATTATGATTTTTTTAAATATTCAGATATTTATTTTTAATTGTGGCATTCTCTCTTCCTACAATTGTTTCTCTAATTCTTTTCTTTATTCTTCTTAGTATAATGTTTGAATATTCTGTAATTTATTTTTGATTAATTTTATCGTTATATAAATATTTTTTAAATTTACTTTGGTCAATAAAACTTTGAAATTCAATGTAATTTTCATCTTCATTGTATTTTGAGAGTAATTGGGCATGGGTTCTCAAAATACTTAGAGGCCATGTCTCATGCACCCTTGTATTATGCATTTAAGAAAACTTGTATTTGAGTTGTTTTATTTTAAATTTATATTTTATCAAATTAGCTATGCATATCTCATTTCTCTCAAAGAAAGCCATAGGCAAGAATCATCCTCTTTTTATTTGAATGAGAATTAAATTATTGGTTATGATTTAATGTGGTTGAATGTCTGATGTTAGATTTGGCATATTTGTAAGTTCATTTAATATTCATAACCTAGTCGTCACACAATAAATTGTAACCTACTTTGTCATAAACCTTTTTCCCTATTAGTTATTCTTTTTTATAGTTTGTAAATTATAATCTGTCTATTGTGATTTATGAGTTGATATGGTGTTGTTGATTAGTAATACATTTTATTGAATTTGACTTATGAATGATTTGTATTGGATCGTTATATTTTTTGTCATCAATATCAAATATTTCAGAGTGGAAAAAGTGGAGGAATCAGTTTAGAAGGCTATTTTTACTAGCGGAATCTCATTTAGCAAATTTGGACTTGAAACCTTCTAGAAGTAGTTTGAGGCATCAAATGGATTATTTAGGGGTTAAATGTTTGTAATTTAAGTGAAACACCCTTTTTTGACACTCTAAACACAAATACATTTACAATGCTGCAAGAATCGCCTCAATCAAAGTCCATATAAAAAAGTTATGCCACTGAGAAGTTGACCTTCTTGCTTTAACGACCATGATTCGAGAGGAGGCCACATCAACCCCAATACTCATATTAAATGGGCTAGCCACATGATAATGATGAAGAAGGATCTAGAAGAGTCCATATGTAACTCTAGTTAAATTTGGAGTCAAACTTAACCACTACTAGGCTATTGAGTTGCATTATAATTGTACCATTAGGATGAAGAGGCGCTTCATTCTATTCTAGTTCATTTTGTTCCATATGTGAGAAGAGTATCTTAGAATGGATAGGAGATAGAAAAAAATGGAATTGTTCAATCTAGAATCCCATGGGAAACAAATCTCACTTATTTTTACTTCCTTCCATTTTCCATTTAGAGAAAGAGATTAGAGGAGCCTCACCATCTAGTTGGGTTTTCTCCTTAAATTGTTTTGAAAGTTATATCTTGTGTTAACTTATTTTTTGGAAGTTTTGTTTCATTTTTCTCTATTTTATGCATAATTATAATTTGCATTCATATGCAATAAATAATAATTAACAAATCCAGAAACCTAAGGAGAAATATACCCTCACAGTGTAGATTTCAAAATTTTTAATATATTTTAGTAGATCTATTGTGACGAAATCTCCAATGGAAGATCCATGGAAGTTTACATACCATATCAATATTAGATCAAGTTCCTTTGGATATATTGTGGGGACATTTAGGGGGTTCATATTTGTTACACCGAAATTCACAAAACCCTATTAATAGAAAATGACTTTATAAATAACCCTTAAGATCACTTTGAAGAGAGGTTTGCACGACTTGAAGCACAATTCACAAACATAAATCATAATGTGAGACTCCTCATGGTTTCCCTAACCAATAACTCTAGGTTATTAAGAGAAGATGGTTTCTCTGATGTGGAGGTAAGATTGGAGGGGAAATCATTGTATATGGAAGAATCAAAGAGGGAATCTAAGAAATTATGTAAAAAGGATCAACATAATTCGATTTCCCTAAGCCATTCACATTTCCTATTCAAAATAGAAGAAAAGATCGATATCAAGCTATATCAAGGTGATATTGACTCTCTAAAGCTAAATCATTAGTTATAGAAATTGGAAGTTTATTTTAATGTTTGTCCTAGAGAGGAAGAAGAATAAAATATTTTATTTTCTTAGCTAAAATTAGAAGGTCGTACCATTTTTAGAAACCAATCATAGGGTAGATAAAACTTTATTCCTCTTACTTTATAATTACCTGTGAATGTTCTAGGCTTTCTTATTACGTTTTATTTTCATTTTGTCAAGAAATTATAAAAATATTTAAAACATAAGGATCACAAAGATACAAGAGACACCAAAAACCATAGATTAGGCTCCAAGTCAGGGAAAAACCCCACAATGGGGAAAACCCAACAACAATCCTTCTCTTATAAAATTAGATAAATAAACAAGACTAGAACTACCACCAAACTCCAAGTTTGTCCCTCCTCCAAGTCACCTCAAATGTCAAAGTCAACATAGGTCAAACTGGTCACCTTCTTAAAAAATTTCTCGTAAATCTTCAAGCCTACAACAAGCTCTAAAATTCATCCTTCTTTTACTAAATTTACTCCACATGTGCAAGATATTTTTCTCCTTCTTCTTCGTCTATTACACCTTCATTACGTGTAGAAGATGTATATGATGATAATGAGTGAGTGTGCCTCAAAGTGATTGAAGTGTCTTATAATATATAATATATATATATATAATATATATTATAATATATATATCGAGGAGGCTAAATAGGTGGCTCTTGGAGGACTAGGCAAACTTGTTCTAAAGGAGGTATAATTAGTACCTTTTGATGGACTTTGAATGAATAAAAATTCAAAATTCAGTTTCTTATAAATGTCCAAATGGGACATGAGTCGGGTACATTTTCCTTGAATCAAAATAATTTACTTTTAACTCTTTTTGACTCTATAATCATGGAGAACATGCTTTGACCAAAAATAAATATGATACTGAATAATCAATACATTAATGGTTGTTTTACATTACATTATGAAGATCAACACTAGTTACATTTTCAACACTCCCTCTTATCTAAGGAGGTATTAATAATGACACAACAAGATATTCTCAAGTTGAAATATTCATATATAAGAAAGGATATAGATTGATAATAGTTAATGATGATAATAGCATCATAACCAACATGGTCAAAATATCAATCCCTTGACAAGTAACCTCTACCTCTCCACTATATCATAACACAATGTAGGGAGGCATAAGGCACATACCCACCTGGGTGTTCACCAAGATAAGCCCTCACAGGACCATTTCTTAATCCATTCTCATAATACTTGACATGAGGAAATGTTAGTTCTTTGGACTATTCTTATCTTAGATCAATGTACGTGACTTATAGTGGTTAGTCATGATCATAGTACAAATATTCAAAGAATACCAGTCCTAGATGCTTATCTAATCCTCCATTCTCCCTACTACTACTCATGCACTAGGCTTACAACTGTTAGTCCTAGCCATAGTACATGACACATACAGAAAAAGGTATTCACACTCTTCATTGACTACCAATTCTTTTATGGAGATCTATGGTATCTTCTTGGATTCTATATAGATCATACTCTTAGATCATAAATCACTTTGACTTTATTGGTTCTTTAAAAATATTCATGTATCTTTGATCAATATCATAATAAAATCCAACATGACATCAAGTAGTTCATCAAACACCTTATGGAGCTAAAATTCTTTGTAATTGATTGTACAAGCCTTCACATCTTCTTCCTTTGCATTGTAATATAATTCTGCTTCACACTCTTCCAAGAAATCATATCATCTCACAACCATTAGTAGTATCTCTATCAGAATCAACAAAATCATTGTGTTTTTGAATTTAATATATATGAGGGAATTAATTAGCTTCAAATAGTATTGTATCCATCCAAGATCTTACATTTCCCTCTTCCTAGTTGAACTTCTTCTTTTATCAAATATTTCTTTCATGCTTCCATTTAATCAACTTCTTTGATGCATACTTCCAAATTCTTTCTTCATCTATTAAGATTCAAATAAATCTTCATGCTTTGATATGATCCTTCAATTCTTTCATCTACTAGTAAATATTTGATAGTTCTTGATTTGACCTGAAAACTTTATTAGAAGACTATGATAGAACAAAAAGCAAAGTGCATAGACAAAATAGATACAATAGTAATTAAATAAAGGAGAAGTGAAGTAATTGTCTTTTTGAGGAAGGTTGGATCCGTCTTAATTTTCACCAACCATCTCCTCACATCAACATGATGTCATTTTTATCATCTTCAAGGGCTAGATTTTATTCTTACATAAAAAATTATTAGTTATGGTTTTGTTCCTAGGGTTTTCTAATTCAAATATTTGTGAGGGTTTACAAACCCTAGATTCTCCAAAGTCTTCAAGATCTACCATTGAAGAATTGAAAATTCTATGAGCATATTAATGAGTTAGTTGCAAAACCCTAGAGATGTTATTGAAAATCCATCTATATATGATATTATATTCCTTGATCATAAAAATCTAGTCTTCATATGCAAGGAATGAATATGAATGCTAACATGACAATCTCTAATATATTTATAAATACTCCTTTATTATAAGTCAATATGTTTCAAAGGAGCATAAGATCATTAGCTTACTTTTAATGTTCATTTATAAATTTGATTTCACCATGACTTAGAAGACAACATCATATGCAATATAGTTAATATAGTTCATTAGTTTCGCATGAACAAAAAAATATATCTACCTCCTTCAACCTTACCTTCTCCATTCTTGCAAAGATTTGATCCTTTGAATATTTCGTCTATTTTCATGTATCATTTTCTTTCAATAAATATAGTTCATATATAATGGACCTCATTCAATTAGATGGGTCAGCCTTATTGATGCAATTCATATTTCTTGTGTATAAGAAGGAATCCTTGGTGGTATGTCTACTTCACATATTTGTGCCACAAGGATGAAGTTCATGTACCTTAATATTTCTTATTGCAATCCTTACTACAACTGGAAATTTATGATTGAAATTAAATTGGAAATTCTATTCCTTCTTCATAGGGTACGATACCCATGATCAAAGATATACCTTAATGGTTTAGTGTCTTTCCACAAAGTTACAAAATTTCAGTCCCTTCCACTAGATACCCCATACTTTTGGTGATATTCAAAGAAAAATGTGAGATGTTTGTCATTCACTGTGACACTTTCAACATCATAGGTCAACAAAATTCTTTCTTTAGCATATATTATAGCGTAGCATCCCTCAGGTATGCTTGTAAGTTTCCATGAAACTCAGATTTTTCACATAGCAATTCATTATATGTATTTCTAAACTTGACTACTCAAAAAAATTCATATTCCAGGTATAGCTTGGATTTTGAGCATGTGTTTTTCTATTTGGTGTCATTATATATGCCTTGAAATTCTCATATATACACCTTCCATGCTCAGCCACAATCCCTTTCATAGGGAGATAAAACATTGTTTTCATGCTTCACATTTCTTGTCATTAACATTGATCTTTGAATTATAGTTCTTCTCTCAAGGATTATAGTCCACAGTACCTTGGAGATTTTTCATATATTTCCATAGGAGATTCATATAGAATTTTGATAATATCAAGAGTATTTTTTTGTCTTTCTTATCTTCTTGAATGAAGACTAGCAGAGATTAGTTATAAGTTCTATTTTTCATCATTAAATAGTCCTTCTTCATTATTCTTCGTTGTCTTCAATATGATATGAATTGATTCATATTTGTAAACTATAATATGAAACTTAAAGAAGTGTCATAGAATTAATCTGCCATATATGTATAGTTTCATAGAAAATCCAGATCCTCCGAAGAGGTATAGTTCTACACATGTTACAGAGAGGAGGTGCTATCAAAATTCATATGCCACATAACTCACATGTCACAAAATATTCAGACTATCCTTATTCTTTCCTTCGTATATATATATATATATATATATATATATATATATATATATATATATATATATATATTATATATATAATAATCTAGTCTTATTTTCTTCTTGTACACTTTGTAGATTGCAAAGATGCATTATATAGTAACTGCCTTGGGTTAATTGAACTAGTTTAGTCCTCATTTCCATGGTAAGTAGCAACATTCCTTTGTCTCAAAAAATTTATAGTCTTGGTCTCTTACCTAGGGCTTCCTCAATAGTGTTCTTGTGTTCACCATAGATTTGATACCATGTTCAGAAACCATGCATAGGGTAGATAAGATTTTATTCCTCTTAATTGATGATTACTTGTGAATTTTATCTACTATATCATTTCTATTCTACTCCTTTCATCAAGCAATTATATAATATTAAAAACATTAGTGTTATACGTAATTTTCATGATTGTGAAAAAAAGGTGAATTCCCTAGATCTAGTGGCTTGATCTAGAACAACAGAAGACAAAAGATTCAAGTTTTACTTCGAGAAATTAGTAAATGGTAAAGAATCCTACCTGGAATCTATAACAATCCTTCCTTTTCATCCTTTACTCTAAGTACAACTTTAGCTCCATGCTACCTGGAATATGTAGTAATCTTTCCTTTCTTGCTTTATTGTAATCTCCAACTCTAGCTCCAAATGTTGTAATTAAAACTTGCACACACACCTAAAACAAGCATCCATCGATGTAGTATAATATAAAATATCTATTCAATGAATCAACATGACATTGAAATACATGAGTGTAAACATAACACAATAAATATAGGAAAACAAGATACTTTTTATATTACCAAATATAGGAGAAAGTTTACAACCATAAATAGAAGCTGATTGTGTAGATGTCTCCCCAAGTTGACTTGTCCATACTTGTCACAAAGAACACATCAGAATAAACCCTAATGCATGAATGTGATGAATCCTTTAGTCTCAAAGAAACAATATGAGGGCACTATCAATCTCCAAAATGCAACCCAAACCTTGTGGGAGCGAGTAAATTTATAGGGTGAGTGTGGTAGTTTAGGAAGTCTTATCCAATTGCCAATCTAGGCTTGAGATCCACTTAGGAGGGGGGGATCAGCTAAAGGGATAAGAGATAAGGTCTCCAAGATAGGATAAAATAAGAATTCGAGCTCTATATATTTGCTAAATATTTAAACCTTGGAAGATTATGGAAAAGGAAGCTTCAGAGATATATTTTATTTATCCTAAATATCTAGAATCAACGCTATTATTCCTTGTCAAGTTTGACTAAATCCCTCATGAATAATTAAATAAATAATTATTTGTTTATTATTCCTTAACCATATTTACTTGGATGATAAATAAATTGTTCATTTATTTATTATTTCTAGATATATTTTTAAATACTTTTTCCCTATAACCAAATATAATAAAATATTCCAAATGGTTATTTCTAGAATGGGGTTACTAATATTTTATTATTGCTCATTAGTTGAGGATAACCTAATATTTTGTTATAAATAGAAGGGTTTTCCATTCATTATTCACTTTCAATTATTTTCATTGTTGCACTCACTGTTGTAACTTTGATTTTTTTTTTTTTTCTCAATTGGTCTACTCCTATTATTATACAAAAATTGTTACAGCGAGGCAAGCCTCGAAGATTCTTTCCATGAGGATGGAATTTGACAGAGTAATTCTTGTCATCCTGACTATGGAGCCAACGATAGACTTACATCATAGTGGATAATTTTTACGAACATTAACCTTTCCAAAAGAAACTCCAAAACTAACCATGCAACGATTCATGTCGAGGTTAAACTTTGCTGACTCCAGCATAAAAAGAACTAAAACAGACTCCAACATAAACAAAACAATAATAGACTCCATCAAGTGGAGTTGACAAAGACCTGAAACATTCACTGACACAGTAGATTGAAAGGGAGGCAAACTCCTACTTTGGCTGCAAAACAAAAACTGAGGCGTTGGTTGGTTCATTCGTTGACTGAGGTAGATGGTTGTTCCTCAACAATCTTGCACCCAAATTGCTCTGAGTCACTTGAGTCTGACGGAATGACCGCTTCTCTTGCCGGCGCGCTTGGACCTGCATCAGCTTCAGGGTTCACAGCGGACAGGCCTCTTGAGACTTGGCGCTAGTCGACGTTAGGATTGGCCCACCTCTGCTCTTCCAGAGCCCTGAGATGAGTCGCATTCTCACATTTTTCAATCGTGACCGAGACTATAAAGGAGGAGTTCAAAAAGGAGCATGGAATGTGGAAACGGGTAGTGGGATGTGCATTGTGCTCATAGACATCATTCCTAGCATGCCCTCTACCTCTTCCCCTGCCACTTCTGGTAGCTGGGTAATTAGCTCGACCAGACTCCAGCGCATCCGAGGATGGGTCCGAGGTGGTGGAGGAGTGCTGATGAGTGGCACGACCTCGGGAGCGGCCCTGCCTACTCACTAGTCTGAGTCATTCACACGGAATAATGATGAACTAGGATGTGTCACAAGGGGGCGACTGCATAGAGGGGCAGATACACAGAGGAGCGGATGCACAGAGGGGCGGGGAACGGATGTGCAGAGAGAGGCAAAAACAAAGCTAAATGCACAGAGGGAGGTGACTAAGGATCAGATTCACCAAGTGAGGTGGAAACGGAGACCAAGTGACGTTGTGAACCTCTGGAGCCAGAGCTGAGTGGAAGAGCCAAGCTAGCAGAGATAGGTTGACTGAGTGGCACAAAGAGTCCCCCATAGCAGTAACCTTTACAGAGCTGAGGACCTGGAGTAGAACCGCGAGAGTGACGAACAGCTGGACCGCCATCGGGCTATGAACCGGGAGCCTGAGGGGTGTAGTGACTACGCCATTTAATGTAGGTGTGTGACGACAGCTCGCCTTCCCATTGTCATAACAAATGGCGCAACTGGGCTGCCACCTGCCCAGTCGACGCACTGCCATCGTACCATATCGCATGTCAAACACCCGCAGCCGGGATCGGGTAGTCCTCTTGCACCAAAGAAGTGCATTCCTGTTTCAGTTGTGCATCATCTGAGGCACTAAGAGGACCTGAGAAGGAAGGGAGCTGCTGGTTGACCCCTTGGTTAGCCAATCTATCTACTACCTTATTGGCTATGCGTCTTACATGCCCGAATGTAATACTATGGGGGCACTGGAGCCTTTCCTCCAGAGTTTCCAATCTACTGAGCAACCTCCAACTGGAAGCTATCTTAGCTGCCGAGGTGCCTGCTTGAATCCTTGTAGCTGTAGTAATTAGGATAAGGGAGTCACCCTGTACCTCTAGCGGGAAGAAGTTTTTTTGATCTATTATGCAAATCCCTTTCCACAGACATTCCAATTCCACAATGTTGTTGGTATCTTTACCAATCGTGCCATAGTAGATATGCAATGCTGCTCCTTTTTTGTTTTTGAAGACCCCTCCATAACCAGCCGGCCCAGGATTGCCCTTGGCTGCCCCATGAAAGTTCAATTTGTAAGAGCTTGAGGCAGGAGGGGACCACTTGAGAGGAGAGGCAGAACTGGTTGGGGGATGGGATTTGACATGGGTCAAGCAGGACAGATTGAGATTCCAAGCTTTCATGATGAGGCGCTCCTAAGGAGAGTTTGGAAAATCTGTGTCTTGCCAATGTCTAATAGCCAAAGTTTCTTGGAGATTTTGCTTCAGGAGAAGCCATAGCATTTCTATTGGCCTGCTGTTATTGTTGAAAACTCTGTTGTTCCTTTCCTTCCATAGTATCCAATAGAGAAATCCTGGGATAAGGTTCCACAACAAGTTTAGCAAAGAGCTATGGAAAGGGTGCTTTGGCCATGTTCTTATGGTATCTGCTATGTCCCCCTGCCGTTTTCCGGATCTTCTATTACATTGATCAATTTTCTCCCATAACTGAGTAGCTAGTGGACAATTGTCCATGAGATGCAAGATGGTTTCTGAGTTGAGATTGCAGTTGGGACATCTCGATGGTACAATGAATCCCCTTTTTTGCAGATTATCCCAAGTAAGGATACGCCTCTTACCTAAGAGCCATAGAAAGGTGGAATCCTTAGGCCAGATTCATGGTTGCCAAACCTGATCCCAGAGCTGATCCTTTGCTGTATGAGTGTTAGAGTGGTGCAACTAGTATGCTTCCTTGGTGGTGAACATGCCTTTTGGCGTATGTCCCCATCGCGGTTTGTTTTGCTGGTTCAAGTGCTTGATTCTTCTGTGATTTAACTCCTGTTCAATTTCTGTGTAGGTTTCTCCTTGCCAATGTGCTAGTGGGTTTCCATAATTTAAATTCCTGAGACGGTTGTTGTTGCCAGAATTGATAAACATGAGTGAGATTGGCTTGGTGCATATAAGCCTGCTAGATGGCTTGTGGAAGAGAGAGGCTAGTTTTGGGAGCTGCTGCCATGAGTCCTCCCAGAACCTAGCTGTGGTGCCTGAGTGGATTTCCCAAAAGCTATGCTCTTGTATGAAGGCGCTGTGAAGCTTGGTGGCGTTCCAAATCATGGATCCTGGAATGGTAGGGCTGATTCTTATGAGATTGTCCCAAAGACTTCCTAGCGCATATTTTGCTTGCCAGAGTTGCGCCCAGGGGATGTGTGGTTTGGCAATCCAATTCCACCATATCTGGGCTCCCATTGTATTGTTGCTTTGAAGAGGATCCCTAAATCCAAGCCCACCACCTAATTTTGGCTGGCAGACTTATTTCCAATTGACAAGAGCCCATTTCCTATTGAGCCCCGTGGAGCCCCACAGAAAACTTCTTTGAAGATTGCGGATTGCCTTGAGAACCCATTTGGGTGCTGCCAAAATAGAGAAAAGATACAAAGGCATGGCTTGGAGAACAGATTTGATCAGTATGAGTCTGCCAACTAGGTTGAGTGAGCGGAAAGTCTGGGAAGAAAGTCTTGCTTCCAATTTGTTGAGAAGCATCCTCCAGGAAGCATGTTTAATGACCGAGTCCACCAGAGGAGTCCCCAAGTATTTTGAGGGAAGCGCTGCTTTGGAGAATCCCAAAATTCGAGCAATGTTTTTTTGAGTGGGGACTGGGGTATTGAAAAAGAAAAGTTGGGATTTGGAGGCATTGATAGAGGTTCCAGAGGCCTCAGAGAAGAGAGAGAGCAGGGCTTTAAAGGATTTTGCCTCTTGAGATGAGGGATGACCAAAAAGCATTGTATCATCTACAAACTGTTGATGGGATAAAGGATGGAGACCATGTAGAGAGATACCCCTTAGAGCATGAGAGGAGATAGCATGGTGAAGTAGACAACTAAGCCCTTCTGCCATGAGGACAAAAAGGAAGGGGGATAGGGGATCCCCTTGATGAATACCTCTAGAGGGGCGAAAGGGCGCAAAGGGTGAACCATTGAGCAGGACCGAGAAACAGGGAGAGGTGATGAAATTCATTATCCACCTTGTCCATGTGGCATTGAAGCCAAAAGCCAATAACATTTGATGAATATATTCCCAGCTAAGTTTATCGAAAGCTTTGGAGAGATCAAACTTTAGAATCATACCAGGATTTTTGAGTAGTTTCAGGGAGTGGATCACTTCGTTTGAAAGAATAATGCCATCGATTATCTGACGTCCTTCTACATATCCAGTCTGCTCTGGCAAGATGAGAAGAGGGAGTAGAGGTTTGAGCCTGTTCGCAAATATTTTGGAGATGAGTTTGTAGATGACATTACATAATGCAATCGACCTATATTTGTCAGGCGTATTTGATTCATCCCCTTTGGGAACTAATGATATGAAAGTAGCATTTAGGGAGGGGAGAATCCAGTGCATAGACCTTGATTCTTCCACTAGTTCCCAAACCTCTAAGTTGATGAGCTCCCGGAACTCATGAAAGAAGTTGGCGGTGAAGCCATCAGGACCTGGTGCCTTGCCATCCTTGAGTTGGGCCATCGCATCGTCTACTTCCCGCATTGAGACGGGTTGGAGAAGCTTTTTGTTGTGGTCCTCCGTTATAATTTTGGGTATATGCAGCGTAATAGTTTGAATGGCCATTGCTTTTCTGCCTGGCTGTTCCTTGAGAGTTTCTTGGAAGTACTCCTTGAATTCCTTTTCTATATCTTCATGGACTTCTAATCTCTCCCCTGGACGGTTATTAATGAAGGCTATATTGTTGTGCATTTGTCGTTGAATGGTGGTTCGATGGAAGAATTTTGTATTCTTCTCCCCTTCGTTGAGCCACCTGATTCTGGACTTTTGGCGCCATAGGATTTCTTCTTGCTGCCTGCGAGCTTCAATTTCAGACCAAAGGAACTGCTCCTGATGCGTAAGTGCATCTGTCCTTCCCTCCAGGATGATGGTCTGTTGAAGTGAACACATTTGCTGCTCCAACTTTTTTCGATTCTCCATAATATTGCCAAATTGAGTTCTATTCTAGACTTTGAGAACTTGCTTGAGATTTTTTAGTTTCTATTGAAATTGGAACATCTTGGCTCCTTCTGGGGGGATATAGGATTTCCACGCTGCACAGACCATTGCTTTGAATTTGGGATTTGAGAACCAAAAGGCTTCAAAACGAAAAGGTCGATTACATTGTTTACCTGGTCGTGACCATTGTAACGTAATGGACCAACGATCAGATCCTCCCTGGGGCAAGATGGAAGCATGAAAATCCCCTCCCAAATGAATGGCGTTGTCCGAGAAGAGGAAACGATCTAGCCTGGAGGCAATATTCTGAATTCCCCTGCGTTTATTGGTCCAGGTGTATATACCATTTGAAGTCTGAATGTCCATGAGTTGATTGCTTTGAATGAATTCTTTGAAACCAATGTTGTCACCTTCTAACTTCGATCTACCTCCTTTTTTCTCCTCTAGAGCCGTTATAATATTGTTGTCACCACCACTAATCTAGAGGGGAAACTGTCTATTAGAATTAAGAACTGTGAGTGTATCCAGAAGGGCCAGTTTTTGTTGTAAGACTTGCAGAAAGTAAACATTTGAGAGAAGACCGTGGATGTTTGTCCCAATGAGATGGAATGATGCTTGAATGAGGAAATGGGTGGCATGAAAGTCATGAAGCATGAGGATCTATGGGTTCCACATGATTGCTAGCTCGCTGGAGGCTGCTGAGGCGTCCACTGAAACTAAGTGGCTGCCTGACCATACTTTATTAAGGATTATTTCTATAGCAGCATTATTACTTTTTGTTTCTTGAAGAAAAAGTAAGGAAGGCTTTTCTTGCTGGATCAAATTTTTTAACATTCTGTGTTGTGAGGGGCTATTGAGCCCTCTTACATTCCAAGAGATGAGCTTCATGAGGAACAGTTGGGTTGGGTTTTGTAGAACTTTGTCAACTTTGGGAATCTCCTAGATTCCATTAGTATTTCTCCTATGATGATAGTCCTTTGCAGATCTGTTTTGGCCCTCTTTCCTTCGTTTCTTTTAGGATTTTCTTTCAATCCCAGGGACTTCCAGCTTGTCTACCTAGACATTTGTTATGCTGAGGTTTGGTTAGAACTCCTTCCAGCCCATCGATTTCCCATGGTGGTATTGAATTGTACTCTTTCTACTTGCATGATGTTTCCAATTTGAGGATATCCAGACCTTCCAAGCTAACATTCTCTGGATCCTCGTCCATTATTGTAGGGGTATTCTAATCCTCCCCTATTATATTGTCATGTAAACTTAGAGCAAGAGCAGCATCAAGGTCCATTGCAGAAGGCTGCAAGCCAATTTTTGTAGCAAGATTCTCCGATGCAGAGGAGATTAGAAGGCTGGAAGGAGCAGAGGATGAGGGAGGCAGAGAAGATTTTATATTCTGTGTGGAAGAGGGGTGAGCGGGTTTGCCTGAGGATCATCACTTTTCTCTTCTAAGGATTCTTGAGTAGTAAGGATAAGGAATCTATTCTGGGTTTCAAGCTTTTTGGGGCTATTACGGACTGCGGGATTTTTCTTTGCATCCCGACAACGGTTAGGAACTTTAGTGAAACCTTCAGAATCTTTGCTGGTGTCATTAGTAGGTGTCTTGGGCTGAGTATTCAGAGGACAATCACAGAAAAGATGGCCATGTTCATGGCATTTACAGCAACAAAAAGGAATATGCTCATAGTCTAATGGTTGAATCCACTCAAAATCATCATGATAAAGACTTACTGAATCTGCAAGAGCTTTGGTTTGATGCATCTGGACACAAATCCTTGCATAGGAGGTATATCTTTGATTTTTGGTTTCCTCTGCAGCTTTGATGAAAACCCCTAGGCTATTGCCTATGTCCTTTAAAGTTTCCTCTTTCCAGTATTCCGAGGGCAAGGAGTACATTCGTATCCACACTGGAGCCCAACTGAAATCTTATGTATCTGGGTTGAACCTGGCTTTCCAATCTCAAAGGTACAAACCTGAGGAATTGAAGAAGTACGGACCACCCTCAAATATGTGAGATTTATCCTCCATACAGTGGAAAATTGCAGTGAAGAAGCCTTTGGGGCCAAGCTACAAAGTAACTTGTCCTTTGGGCTTCCACTTTGAAGCGATCCAGCCATGCAGGGCTTTCTCGGTTGGCCAGAAGGCAAGAAATTTTCCTATGAGTGCATGGTCCTTCATGAATTGGATTTCGTTGTTGATTCGATGGCTGGGAAGATTGACTTTGATTCTTTTTGCAGTTTTTGGAATGCATGTAGCCAAGGTTGCCTTTGGCTATGACGCTGGAGACTGTTGATTTACACCTTTATATTTTGCAGCCTCTTCACGTGTTGCTGAGTGTTCAGCTTCGTTGTCAATTGGTACTGAGCTCTGATCCGTGCCTGAAAAGGTTCCTGGAGGGAACAGAGAAGCTACATGTCTGGAGATGTCAGAGGATGAGACATTTGGAGGAGGGGGGGGAAGGTCCCGCCCCTCCCGCGGGCACATCCATTGCTGAGAGCTCACCAGGAGCATTGGGGTTCGAGTGCTGGTGGTCTAGAGGAGGCATGAGAACAGGTTGATACGTTTGGAATAGGCAGAGCATTCGTGCAAAGCCCAGAGCCTAGGGTTTTTCCATCAATTTTGGAGACAAGCCGTTGTAACTTTGATTATTATCACTGCCACACACCATTTTTCTTTCAATTTTAGTTCCTACTAAGCTCAAACATTCTATTTGATGGGTTTTACACATTTTAGAGGAGAGAGACTCTCTAAACGCTGAAGACATTTGAGGATAGCCAAGAACCCATCCCATAGAGGGGTACTCGTAACATTATTTGTTCCCTTCACAGGTGTTGCTTAATAAAATATATTCTTTATATATCTGGTTTCCATTGGATAAGTGGAGTTACTTGCACTTATTTTACAATTTTATTTTGGTATTTAACTATGATTGTGGCATATGTCATGGCTTTGTTAGGTTTTGTTTCTATCATTTGTTGTAGATTTACAATGTTAAGCATCAATTTATATTTTTAGAGTCATTTTTCATCCACAGTCTGAATCCTTTTCGTACACCTTCGAGGAGAAAACAAAATAACAAGCACACCTGCATAAGGGAGAAACATGTGCTGACAAATTTTGGGTCTGAGGTATGCAACATGTGATGAGAAATGTTGGCTCTTAGGTATGCGACATGTGTTGAATGTGGATGGCTAAGCATGAAAGGTGAGATGGGGCTAAAATTAATGTTTTTGAGTTAATTTTCTCTGAAACTGAAACTCTTTGGAGAAGTGATTCTTAGGTCTTTGTGAAGGGATTATCACAAAGTGTTCCATGATGTTTATTGATCTAGTTTGTAGGCCTATTGAACAGATGTGACAAAATGGCATGTAACGGATTTCCCCTTAAAGTACAAATTCATAAGAAATGGATAAGGATTGAAGTTATTTACCTTGTGACAAGTCTTGATCAAGAATAATTGGTTAAGATCATCATCTGTTACAATAATTTTTCATTATGATGTTACCGTTGAGGGAGCCATACCCATACTCAACATATAAGCCATATTACATGTACAATAATCAAAATGTTTCATCCCCTAATGACAAAGTGTGGAATCATGCTTAAATAATATTTTGTATAATCGCAGTCATCATACTTTATGATTTTGTATGAATCCTGAAATGAAACACAGATGCACGAAACTAGATCTGGGGTCTTTTATTTCGTTCACTCGATCACTTCATGTATGAGTCTAACCATGTGAATAAATGAGTTGGGGTCAAACATGGTAGACACCATTTGATTATCGACCAATGATGTAAGTTGTTAATACATGTGATAGAAACCATCGATGATGTTAATGCATTTCAAGGTACTATATTAACATCTATGTGGTGTGAATGGATGAGCTAAAGTCAAGCACCACATAGAATATTTTGGTCCAAGGCCAATGCTGTAGACTTGTCACTGAAAGTGAAGAGCCTTACCATTGATGTATGAAATATTCGAGGTACCAAAGGGATTTTATAATTCAACTTCCTCGATAATGTTTTGATGTCTAGAAGAAGTGACCCATCACAAGAGGGCCTTTGTGGATTCCTCATAGACGACGTGAAATGGGTATCAAAATTTGAGACAATATGATGCTAATGTAAAGCTACTTTAGGAGGGGCAGACATGAATGAAGGCTTAACAATATTGTAGAAAATATTAACTAAAGAACTTATCTTGAACATACCAGTGACACTGTATGGATTTGGAGGCATTGACTGAAAACCTATAGTGAATTCTTTTGATATGGAATGATTAACCAAAGACGTAAGAATATTTCCCAACCCAATAGTCACATAAATGAAGTGGAAGAGTGTCATGTTCAAGAGTGACTCACTTTCATTAATAGGTTAATTACCCTATTTCCCCAATTTCCCCAACAATTTATGGTCAATACATCTTTATTTTTAACAAGCTCGTGGAGGATAATTGTTGAAGTCTGGAATTGTTTCCTTTTTTACCACCTATTTCCCTCTCTTTTATATTTTTGTGGCCATTTTTGTAGCAATGTTAGCATACTCAAGGTTATTTCAACATATAAAATGTACTAATCATTCATGTTTTAGAATCTATGTTTCTTTATGAATTATAATGAAAACATCTATACAATTACAAAATCTTGATCATTTTGTAGGTAATGTTAAATTCCACAGCCATATCCATCATTAGACTAGTTGCAATGCATCAAAAAAGCGATGAATGGTATCTAAAGATGAACAAATTTAACCACATGGATGACCACCTATTGGCATAAATTGCCAGGAGATAGATATCAAGAGATCTAAGAGTCAAACTCAAAGTTAAAATCTGAGTATGATGGTACAATGGTCAAGCGAAGATAAGTACGAGATCATGACAACATGAAGAGATCATGCAAAAGACTTATTCAATCATGAGGTATGATTCAAGAAGAATCCCTCATGATTTTCTCTTTTGGTGGAAAATGATGAAGAGATAAATTTATAGTTTAAATCTATTTCCTTGATGATATAACACTTTCCTTTTTGTTATGCAACCAACTCACAAATCGATACATCAACGACTTAAAAATTGTCCTCTTTAAGGAGGAACCTCCTTTACATTATATAAATGAACAATTCTTGGATGATACAAATGAAAATACCTCCTTTGTATATATATGAGTCTCAGGAGTCATAATATAATCAGAGCCTACATAACAATAATAATTTAAGGGCACAACAATAACAATGATGGGATTCTATGGGGCACAACAATAACAATATGGGGGCTACATGGGAACAATGATAACGATAAGGGGGCTACACTAAAAATAAAAATAAAGGGGATGCACTAATATTATAGGGACCTAACATGGCCCTATATTTCAAACAATGTTTCCCTCAATGCTTGGGTGGTTTAGTATGCTTCTGTATAAAATTCTCATCCTCCCATGTGGAATCTCCAGTGGGTAATTTCTTCCCCTTAATGAGATACTATGACTAATTTTTTCCGTGACTACTTTAGGATCAAATATGATTTTTCCTTCTTCATCAAATTTTGGAAACATTGTTTGAACTGGAATCTAATCATTGATAACCTTCTTTAATCATGAAACATGGAAAATTGGGTGTACTCGGGAAGATGTAGGCAACTCCAATTTGTATGTCATAGTATCAATCTTTTGCAACACCTTGTAAGTAACATAGTACTTGGGTGATAATTTATTATCCTTATTATCTTTCTTGAGGGACATTTATGGTTGTATCTGTAAAGATACCTTGTCGCCTATCTCAAAAATTCTTTCACTTTGATGCTAGTATACCTGTTGTTTCGGTTGTCATTTAAGAGTTGGATAAATTGTTGTTGGCGCTCAATGTGAACTTCCACTGATTGAACCTTAGACTTTTCTCTCAAAGATGATGTGATGGACGGTGGATGATATCCATAAAGAGTTGCATATGGGGCCATTTTTGCTACAGTATGGAAGGAAGTGTTATACCACCAATTAGCTAGACGTAACCACTTGACCCATTTTTGTTTGTTTGTTAGATACAAAGAAACGAAGATATCCTTCCAAAAATTTGTTGACTATCTCAGTTTTCCCATCAGATTGAGGGTGATAAGATGAGTTATGAGCTAATTAAGTACAAAGACAAGAACATAATTCCATCCAAAATTCTCCAGTGAAAATGGGATCTCTATCACTTACAATAATCTTTGGGTTTCCATGAAGCTTTTGAATTGTTACCATAAATGTAATAGCAATTGTATTGGCTTTAAAATGATGAAATTCTTAGGAATTTGTTATATTATTTCCACAACTAGCCCCAAGTGTGAAGCATGGAGGTTAGAGGTGGGTGGCCTAGGCCCCCCTTCGTTATATTGGGCAGCATCAGGGGGGGTCACAGGGGGGTGGCAACATGCCCTATCTAGGGGTTTCAAGGGTGTAGTATCCCCCTTCTATGGGGTTGGGAAAAAAATCCTCCGAAATTTGTTTCGACCCTATATTAGATGGGAAGACCTACATATTGTTTTGTGCATGGCTTTTGCACATGGTTTTGGGTATGATGGTTTTATGCCCATAGTATCTTGTAGATTTGGTCAAGGGAATTATGATTATGCTCTAATATAGTGTTAATGGATTGGTTTTTATGGATTCTTTGACATCTATATATTTATTGTAACATTGAAAGGAACATAATGAATCATCAATATGGTAGTCTTGGTTTTTGGATCCAGGGGAAAATATCTGTGTATATCTATTTTACGTTTTATGTTCTTTCCATTATATATTTTTGATTTTTTAAGAATTCATTTGCAGGTAATTTCTATACAGGTTTAAAACCTACTTTTGGTATCAAATATTTTTCAGTCTATAGGGGATGCCTTTTCTATGGAGGGTCTTTGCTTGGGCCTGTGGTAGACACTGTTCAATGGGAGATCCATGGGATCAATTCTCTCCATGACAGAAAATGGTGAGTAGTCGAAATATGGAGATCGAGAAATTTAATGATCATAGTTTTGAGTTGTGGAAACTCAATATGGAGGATCTGTTGGTGGATAAAGATTAGTGGATCATGGTAGATCATGGTACTAAACCAACGACAATTTCTCATGAAGACTGGAAGAAGTTGGATTGGGAAGAAAAGTGCATAATGCAGTTATGTATCTCAGATTCAATATTGTTGAATGTATTAGGGGAATATTCAGTGAAGGCTTTGTGGGAAAATCTCGGTACTTTGTACCAATCTAAGTCCCTAGTGAATAAATTGCTCCTACGGAAAAAGTTGTATAACCTGGGGATGAAGGATGGAGACTCAGGTACAGTGCATCTAACTACCTTTAATACTGTGGTAAGCTAATTATTATCAGTTGATATTAAAAGTTCAAATGAATATAAGTGCATCAATTTGTTTTGTTCTCTACCAAATTTGTGGAATAGTCTGGCTATTGCAATAGGAAGCAATGCAACTACATTATAGTTTGATGAAATATTCTCATCCTTGCTATTGGAAGAGATGAAGTGGAAAAATATGGAGGGCCAAAATGGTGATTCCTTGTCTATACGAGGACAATCCTGGAATAGAAAAAAATTAATTCCTTGAGTGGGAGATCTAAATCCAGTTGGAGATCTAAATCTTCAGGAAATCCCCATATTTTTGGTGTTATTCAAAGAAAAATATGACATGTTTGTCATTCACTGTGACACTTTCAATGTCATAGGTCAACAAAATTCTTTCTTTAGCATATATTATGGCATATCATCCCTCAGGTATGCTCACAAGTTTCCATGAAACTCAGATTTTTCACATAGCAATTCATTATATGTTTTTCTAAACTTGACTACTCAGAAAAATTCATATTCCATGTATAGCTTGGATTTTGGAGATGTGTTTTTCTATTTGGTGTCATTATATATGACTTGAAATTATCATAGATATACCTTCCATGCTCAGTCATAATCCTTTTCATAGGGAGATAAAACATTGTTTCCACACTTCACACTTCTTGTCATTAACTTTGATCTTTGAAATATAGTTCTTCTCTCAAGGATTATAGTCCACAGTAGCTTGGAGATTTTTAATATATTTCCATAGGAGATTCATATAGAATTTAGATAATATAAAGAGTATTTTTTTTTCTTTCTTATCTTCTTGAATGAGGACTAGCAAAGATTATTTATAACTTCTATTTTTCATCCTTCAGTAGTCCTTCTTCTTCATTATTCTTCGTTGTCTTCAATATGATATGAATTGATTCATATTTGTAAACTATAATATGAACCTTAAAGAAGTCTCATAGAATTCATCTATCATATATGTATAGTTTCATAGAAAATCTAAATCCTCGGAAGATGTATACTCCTACACATGATACAGAGAGGAGGTGTTATCGAAATTCATATGCCACACTAACTCATATGTCACAGAGATTCAGACTATCCTTATTCTTTCCTTCATACATATATATATATATATATATATCTATATATCTATATATAATATTATATATATTATATATATATATATATATATATATATATATATATATATGTATGTATGTATGTATATATTATCTGGTCTTATTTTCTTCTTGTACACTTTGTAGATTGCAAAGATGGATTATATAGTAACTGCCTTAGGTTGATTGAATTAGTTTAGTCCTCATTTCCATGGTAAGTAGCAATTTTTTTTATCCCAAAAAATGTATATTTTTGGTCTCTTTACATGCTATACATTTTGTACCAGACTTAGTCTTACCTAGGGCTTCTTCAATAGTGTTCTTGTCTTCACCATAGATTTGATACCATGTTGAGAAACCATGCATAGGGTAGATAAGATTTTATTCCTCTTAATTTATGATTACTTGTTAATTTTATACACTTTATCATTACTATTATGTTTCTTTCATCAAGCAATTATATAAATATTCAAAACATTAGTGTTATATGTAATTTTCACGATTGTGGAAAAAGGTGAATTCCCTAGATCTAGTGGCTTGATCTAGAACAATGGAAGACAAAAGATTCAAGTTTTCCTTCGAGAAATTAGAAAATGGGAAAGAATCCTACCTGGAATCTGTAACAATCCTTCCTTTTCATCCTTTACTATAAGTATAACTTTAGCTCCAAGCTACCTAGAATATGTAGTAATCTTTCCTTTCATCCTTTCTTGTAAGCTCCAACTCTAGCTCCAAATGTTGTAATTAAAACTTGCACACACACCTAAAACAAGCATCGAAACCATAATCGATGTAGTATAATATAAAATATCTATTCAGTGAATCGGCATGACATGAAATACATGAGTGTAAACATAACACAATAAATATAGGAAAACAACATACTTTTTGTATTACCAAATATAGGAGATAGTTTACAACCATGAATAGAAGTTCATTGTGTAGATGTCTCCCCAAGTTGACTTGTCCATCCTTGTGACAAAGAGAACATTAGTATAAACCCTAATGCATGAATGTGATGCCTCCTTTAGTGTCAAAGAAACAACATGAGGGCACTATCAATCTCCAAAATACAACCCAAACCTTGTGGGAGCGAGTAAATTTATAGGGTGAGTGTGGTAGTTTAGGAAGTCTTATCCAATTGCCAATCTAGGCTTGAGATCCACTTAAGAGGGGGGGATGAACTAAAGGGATAAGAGATAAGGTCTCCAAGATAGGATCAAATAAGAATTCAAGTTCTCTATCTTTGATAAATATTTAAACCTTGGAAGATTATGCATGAGGAAGCTTCAGAGATATATTTTATTTATCCCGAATATCTCAAATCAACGCTATTATTCCTTGTCAAGTTTGACTAAATCCCTCAGGAATAATTAAATAAATAATTATTTGTTTATTGTTCTTAACCATATTTCATGAGATTATAAATAAATCATTTATTTATTTATTATTTCTAAATATAATTTTAAATACTTTTTCCCTCTAACCAAATATAATAAAATATTCCAAATGGTTATTTCAAGAATAGGGTTACTAATATTTTATTATTTCTCATTATTAGAGGATAACCTAATATTTTGTTATAAATACAAGGGTTTTCCATTCATTATTCACTTTCAATCATTTTCATTGTTGCACTCAATGTTGTAACTCTGATGATTATCACTGTCGCATGCCATTTTTCTTTCAATTTGAGTTCCTACCAAGCTCAAACATTCTATTAGCTAGGTTTTACACATTTTAGAGGAGAGAGACTCTCCAAATGATGAATACATTTGAGGATAGCCAAGAACCCATCTACTGGTAATATTATTTACTCCCTTCTCAGGTGTTGTTTAATAAAATATATTCTGTATATATCTGGTTTCCATTGGATAAATGGAGTTACTTGCACTTATTTTACTATTTCATTTTGCTATTTAATTATGATTGTGGCATATATTAGCGCTTTGTCAGGTTTTGTTTCTATAATTTGCTATAGATTTACAATGTTTAACATCAATTTATATTGTTAGGGTCGTTTTTCATCCACAGTCTGAAGTGTTTCCTTTTCGTACACCTTCGACGAGAAAACAAAATAACGAACACACCTTCATAAGGGAGAAACATGTGCTGACAAATGTTGGCTCTGAGGTATGAAACATGTGATGAAAATTGTTGGCTCTTAGGTATGCAACATGTGCTGACCAGTGTTGGCTCTAAGGTATGCAACATGTGTGAATCAATGTTGGCTCTCAGGTATGCAACATGCATTGAATACAGGTGGCTAAGCATGAAAGGTGAGATGGGGCTAAAATTAATGTTTTTGAGTTAACTTTCCCTGAAACTCAGACTCTTTGGAGAAGTGATTCTTAGGTCTTTTTGAAGTGATTATCACAAAGTGTTCCATGATGTTTATTGATATAGTTTGTAGGCCTATTGAACAGATGTGAGAAAATGGCATGTAACAGATTTCCCCTTAAAGTACAAAGTAATAAGAAATGGATAAGGATTGAAGTTCTTTACATTGTGAAAAGTCTTGATCAGGAATAATTGGTTAAATCATCATCTGTTACAATAATTTTTTCATTATGATGCTACCATTGAGGGAGACATACCCATACATGATACATAAGCCATATTACATGTACAATAATCAAAATGTTTCATCCCCTAATGACAAATTGTGGAACCATGCTTAGATAATATTTTGTATAATCATAGCCATCATACTTTATGATTTTGTATGAATCCTGAAATGAAACCTAGATGGATGAAACTAGATCTGGGGTCTTTTATTTTTTTCACTCGATCACTTCATGTACGAGTCTAACCATGTGAATAAATGAGTTGGGGTCGAACATGTTAGACATCATTCGATTACCGATCAATGATGTAAGTTTTTAATATACGTGATAGAAACCTTCGATGATGTTAATAGATTTCAAGGTACTATATTAAAATCTATGTGGTGTGAGTGGATGAGCTAAAGTCAAACACCACATAGAATATTTTGGTCCAAGGCCAATGCTGAAGACTTGTCACTGAAAGTGAAGAACCTTACCATTGATGTATGAAATATCTGAGGTACCAAAGGGATTCTATAATTCAACTTCCAGATTCTATAATTCAACCTTCCTCGATAATGTTTTGATGTCTACAAGAGGTGACCCGTCACAAGAGGGCCTTTGTGTATTCCTCATAGACGACATGAAACGGGATAAAAATTTGAGACAAAATGATGCTGATGTAACGCTGCTTTAGGAGGGGTAGGCATGAATGAAGGCTTAATAATATTGTAGAAAATATTAACTAAAGAACTTATCTTGAACATACCAGTGACACTGTATGGGCTTGGTGGCATTGACCGAAAACCTATAGTGAATTCTTTTGATATGGTATGATTAACCAAAGATGTAAGCATATTTCCCAACCCAATATTCACATAAATGAAGTGGAAGAGTATCATGTTCAAGAGTGACTCACTGCCATTAATAGGTTAATTACCCTATTTCCTCAATTTCCCCAACAATTTATTGTCAATACATCTTTATTTTAACAAGCTCAAGGAGGATAATTGTTGAAGTCTGGAATTGTTTCCTTTTTTACCACCTCTTTCCCTCTCTTTTATCGTTTTGTGGCCATTTTTGTAGCAATCTTAGCATACTCAAGGTTATTCCAACATATAAAATGTACTAATCATTCATGTTTTGGAATCTATGTTTCTTTATGAATTATAATGAAAACATCTATACAATTACAAAATCTTAATCATTTTTTAGGTAATGCTAAATTCCACAACCATATCCATGATTAGACCAGTTGCAGTGCATCAACAAAGGGATGAAGGGTATCTAAAGATGAACAAATTTCAGCACATGGACGACCACCTATAGGCATAAATTTGCAGGAGATAGATATCAAGAGATCTAAGAGTCAAAATCAAAGACAAAATATGAGTATGATGATACAATGGTCAAGCGAAGATAAGTAGGAGATCACGACAACATCAGGAGAGCATGCAAAAGACTTGTTCAATCACAAGGATATGATTCAAGGAGAATCCCTCACGATTTTCTCTTTCAGTGGAAAATGATGAAGAGATAAAGTTACATTTTAAATCTATTTCCTTGATGACATAATACTTTCCTTTTTGCTATGCAACCAAATCACAAATCGATACATCAACGACTTAAAAGTTGTCCTCTTCGAGGGGAAACCTCTTTTACATTACATAATTGAACAATTCTTGGATGATACAAATAAAAATACCTCCCTTATTTATATATATATATATATATATATATATATATATATATATATATATATATATATATATATGAGTCTAAAAGGAGTCATAATATAATCAGAGCCTACATAGCAATAATAATTTAAAGGCACAACAATAACAATAAGGGAGATACACTAAAAATAAAAATAAAGGGGATGCACTGATATTATAGGGACCTAACATGGCCCTATATTTCAAATAATGTTGTCCTCAATTCTTGGGTAGTTCGGGATGCTTCTGTATAAAATTCTCATCCTCGCATGTGGAATCTCTAGCGGGTAATTTCTTCCACTTAATGAGTTACTATAAATTGATTGATTTCATAGCTGTCAGGTTATTTTTTCCGTGACTACTTTAGGATCAAATATGATTTTTCTTTATTCATCAAGTTTTGGAAACATTGTTGGAACTAGAATCTAATCGCTGATAACCTTCTTTAAGCATGAAACATGGAAAATTGGGTGTAGTCAGGAAGATGTAGGGAACTCCAATTTGTATGCCATAGTGTCAATCTTTTGCAACACCTTGTGAGTAACATAGTTCTTGGATGATAATTTATTATCCTTATTATCTTTCTTGAGGGACATTTATGGTTGTATCTTTAAAATTACCCAGTCACCTATCTCAAAAATTCTTTCACTCTGATGCTAGTATACCTGTTGTTTCGATTGTCATTTAAGAGTTGGGGAACTTGTTGTTGATGCTCAATGGGATCTTCCACTGATTTAACCTTAGAATTTTCTCTCAAAGATGATGTGATGGACAGTGGATGATATCAATAAAGAGTCATAGATGTCATTTTTGCTACAGTATGGAAGGAAGTGTTATACCACCATTTAGCTAGAGGTAACCACTTGACCCATTTTTGTTTGTTTGTTAGATACAAAGAAACGAAGATATCCTTCCAAACATTTGTTGACTATCTCAGTTCTCCCATCAGATTAAGGATGATAAGATGAGTTATGAGCTAATTGAGTGCAAAGACAAGAAATAATTCCATCCAAAATTCTGCAGTGAAAATGGAATCTCTATCACTTACAATAATCTTTGGGTTTCCATAAATGTAATAGCAATTGTACTGGATTTAAAATGATGAAATTCTAAGGCATGTGTTATATTATTTCTACAACTAGCCCCATGTGTGAAGCATGGGGGTTAGAGGGGGAGTGGCCTAGGGCTGCCTTCGTTCTCTTGGGTGCAGCGGACGAGTCACAGGGGGTGGCAACCCACCCTATCTAGGGGTTTTAGGGGTGTAGTGTTAGGTTCCTATAATGCTAGTGATTACCCCATTACTAATGTAGTTGTATCCCTTATTAATATTTTTCTGCCCCTATTGTCCCCATATTGTTATTATTGTGACCCATAGAATCCTTTTATTGTTATTTTTGTGGCTTTATATTATTATTGTGAGGTCGGCTGGGTTATATTATGACTCCATAGGGTCCTATATATAGAAAGGAGGTTTTGTCATTTGAATCATCCAAGAATTGTTCATTTGTGTAATGTAAAGGAGGTTGCCCCCTCGAAGAGGCTGAATTCTAAGGTGTTCAACTATCTTTTCTATCTTTTTGTGAGTTGGTTTCATAATATTCGGTATTAGAGCTTTGGATTATAGGGTTTCACTACTCCAAATAGGTTATTGTAGAATTTTTGCTATAACATTTTTTTTTGCGAAGTTTTAGAAGCTAAAAAAAAAAACCCATTTAAGACGAAATCGCACTGAACCGCAGATATAAATTTCAAACCTTTCATGCTATATTTGTAGAGATATGATATGAAGAAGTTGGTCTTTTTGCAGATTTCTGAATTACATTCCAAACATGTGACCTGGGGAAAATCATCATAACATTCTCTTTGAGCATCAGATTGAAATTTCATAAGAAGGTACAGAAAGAGGACCAACTGCAGTTTCGTATATATATTTTTTAGAGCCAAAGGGTGAAACAATGACATGTGGCACTTCATACAAGTTTTCCCTTTTGGAAATGTTTATAATCAGGTCATCTTCGGAGATTGTGCATAACTCTTCATTAGAGAATCCAATTCAGATGAAATTGGTGGCATTGGGAAGAGGACATAGAGGGATACCATAGGTCACACTTTTAGAGCGAGATGATTTGAAATTACAGAAATACATCAAATTCAATATCAAGCTCCTACAAAGTGAAAAAAAGGTGTGTAGTTTTTTTTAAATTTTTGCATAAGCTTGGTTTGAAAAAATAGTTTGAAGGAATTCATAGGGCATAGTAAAACATTATGATTGGTAATTGATGCCCCAAGGAAAGAAAATGCAAACACCTAGTAAGCAACATGAAAGCTCTAGCATGACTCATGAAGAAAAGGAAGAAATGCAACATGATATATCAAAATTACGAGACCAAGTGCAACAAGTGTCACTTGCACAAAAAGGAACAGAATCTAATATGGATGGTTTAAAGAAACATGTAGAAGCTAAGATGGATGGTTTAAAGAAAGGCGTAGAAGCTAAGATGGAATGTTTAAAGAAAGGCATCGAATCTAAAATGAATGATGTGGAAGCTAAGATGAATGATGTGGAAGCTAAGATGGATGATTTGAAGATAGATTTGAGGATAGATTTGAAGACAGGCATGGAAGATTTGAAGACAGATTTAACAAAGTTTCTACAACAAATGCTTACTAATGGTGAAAGGGTAGTAAAGGAAACTCATGATGAGAACAAAATAAATGTTAATCATGATTTCATAGACTCTAGTGTTGGATCAAAGACCCACCATATTCCAAAAATCGATATGAGGAAGTTTGATCGCAAGGATCCTACAACATGTGCGTTATAGATGGAGCAATTTTTCAATTTCAATAATGTGCAAAACACACAAAAGGTACGTATTGCAACTTTATATTTGGAACCAAATCAGTTTGTATGGTATTAATGGCTTTTCTCTCGTAAACAAATGATCACTTCGGCAATTTTTACAGAAGAATTTTGATAGCACATTATGAGGATACAAAAAGAAACACTTTTTTTAGCCAATTGATAAGTCTCAAACAAAGGGTTCAATAATGGAGCACATTGAGGAGTTCCAAAAATTGAACATAAGGGTAAAAAATATTCCAGAGGAGCATAGGATTGATGTGTTCATAGGGACTTTAAAGGATAATACCCAACATGATGTTCGCCTTTGGGAACCTGATTCAATAGAGAAGGCATTTAGGTTAGCAAGAATAATGGAAAGCAAAATTATGGCAATTAGGAAGCATACCACTCACAACTATAAAGATGGAAGTGTTGTTGCCCCTACTCTTCCACAACCTATAAGGTTGACTCCACAACAATTGGAAGAAAAAAGAGCAAAGGGGCTTTGTTATAGTTGTGATAGAAAATACACTAAAGGTCATAAGTGTGCTGACGAGAAATTATTCTACATAGATTTTGAAGAGGAGGAAGAAAAGGACCAAGAAAGGTCAAAAGAAGAGGATATACTCCAAGAATAAAGCCTAGATAAAGAAGAAATGAATCCGACCATATCTTGTAATGCATTGGGTGGAATTACCACTCCTCAAACCATCAAGATAGAAGGACAAATCAAGAAGAAAAAGGTAATAGTGTTGATTGATTCAGGAAGCACCCACAATTTTATTCATTGTAAGGTAGCAAAAGAATTGAATTGCTTCTATATCCAGCACCAGAGTGTCAAGTGATGATTGCAAATGGAGGAACAATAAATTTCTCTAGAAAGTTCCCACGAATATCAAGCTATCCATGGGAGAATATGTATTGACTAGCCCAATGCTTCCATTCCAATGGGAGGTGTTGATGTTGTACTAGGAGTCCAATGGCTACAATCCTTGGGTACAATAGCTTTTAATTTTCAAGAACTTTTCATGAAATTTTCTGCGGAAGAAAAGGAAGTTAGATTAAGGGGTATTTTAGGGAAACTGGGAAAGATAATCATCTCTAACGGTATGACAAAGCTTCTAAAAAAGGAACAAAGAGGTGTAAATGCACAAATATGTTCGCTAGATGTTTCCACATCAGAATCATCTATTTCTCCAGATCTCCAAA
>APFE030642043.1:234523-247850 GCA_000404065.3 Pinus taeda | reverse complement strand
AGCAATGGTCCCCATTGCATTGAGTTCCTCCATGAGATGAGGAAACTTTTGCTGAACTTGGTCCCTAGTGAGCCACTTGCCCTAGTGAAGGAGTTGGCCTACTTTGACAACTCGATATAGTTGGATATTCTGTTGGCGAGTGTTCTTGATCTATGTGTCCATGATATGATCAGTTGCAACTTGTTCCATGCAATCTGGATTTAATTTTGTGGGTGTGAGCTGTTTTGCAATGTCGGATGTGTCTAGTAATGGCGGAAAGTATGGTCGAAGGCGGTCCACATTGAACACTGGGTGCAGGCCAAGGAATGGAACAATGCTGAGCTCAAATGCATTGTCTCCCACAACCTTAGTAATGGTGTAAGGACCATAGAGGATTGGTCTCAGTTTCTGATAGGCTCTAGTAAGGCGTTCCTTTTGCAAATGCAAGCAGACTTTGTCGCCCACTTGAAACTTGTGTGGCACCCGATGTTGATCATGTCGCTGCTTGTACTTGGCATTTTCTTTCTCTAGAATCTCATGGACCTGCTGGCGAATATGTTGGATGTGCTCAATGAAGCTGGTTGCCTTGTCTATTTTGAACTGGACATGAGCTGAATTTGTGTGAGTAGCTGCAAGTTGCATGGCCACATCAATGGGGCATAGTGCCTGGAATCCCAAGCACACCTGAAAAGGGCTGTGGCTAGTCGAGCTATGAAGAGCTTGGTTGTAGCTGTGCTGAACATAGGGGAGGCTCTTGTCCCATGTGCATGGATGCCTTGAGTTGTACATGCACAAAATGTGTATAATCATCCTATTGACAACCTCTATCTGGCCATCAGTTTGAGGATGGAAGGCTGTGGACTTACTGAGTTAGGTGTCCAGCATTGACCAGAGACTGGACCAAAATGTACTAAGGAACTGACTGTCTTGATTTGAGATGATAGACTGTGGGATCCCAAAGTGTACCTACACTCATTCAAAGAAGAGTTTAGCAATGGTTTCTGCTATGATATTCTTCTTGCAAGCCGCCATAAAGACCATCTTCGAGAACTTGTTGACGACCACAAAAACAGTCATTTCCATGCTTAGTGGAAGGAAGGCCTGACATGTAATCCAGACTTAAACCGGAACACAACAAAATACATAGATTTCCATATACACAAAGATGCAACGGAAATAATATTTCATTCCATTAATGGAAAATACTGAAATATGCTTACAACCAGAAATGGAAATAAACCAGCTAGGGCGATGGTAGCTTATCTCTGAGAAGAGATGTGGTGGCTACATGCCTCTGAATTTTGTTACAATGAGGCTCGAAGGCCTATTTAGTGTTGATAAACAATGGAAAACCCTTGACATTCCAAAACCTAACCCTAGAAGATGAAACGCCAAACTATGGGTCCCATTTGGGTAAATTAGTACATCAACTTCCCGGGGTCATAACTTTGGAATACGATCTTCGTTTGACACGTACAGTAGCTCGTTAGAAAGATCTATCCGAGCACTACCACTTTGGGAAAGAAAACATTAGTCCATGGACCCATTTTGCCCCATATATTTCCCAAAAATCTTCATTTAGGGCCTCAAAATGGCTCCGGAAGTTCAAGACCTAAAAAACTGCTAAAAATAGTAAGTTGTGCTACAATTAAGGAAACTAAAAATACTGAGAGAAACATGATGGGGGTCTAGGTGGACTTGGCAGGTGGCCATCAATATCCACCTAGATCAGCAAGGCCCATGTATCCAGTGTACCTCTTAGGTGACCTCCTCTGTGTGCGATGAGAAGATGGTGCTCCCACATTCTCTCTCACATCCTCCAACAATCTGTTAGCTTCTCTTGTGCGCTTCTATCCATCTCTAGAAGACTCTGCTTGAGTGGATGTCTCCACTCCTGAAACCTCTACATGTGGCTGCTCCACATTAATCTAAGGCTCCTCCTCCTTAGGAACCAACAGTTCCTCCATAGCTTGTAGTTGGAGCTCCCTCTCAAGGGAAACTCACATGACCTTCTGCTCATCAAAATTGAGATCTCTATGAACCACTATCCTCCAACTAGTATAAAAGTACACACAATATATGTGAGGTGTATCAGTGTACCCCACAAATTACCCCAACTCTGTTTTCGAATCAAGATTCTTCCGTGCATCCTTTGTCCCACGACAATATACCGATGAGCCAAAGATCCTGAAGTGACCCACATATGGTCTCTTACTAGAGAAAGCTTCATCTGGTGTCTTCATCCCAAGTATGTGATGTGGGCTTCTATTCTGCAAATAGATAAGCTTCCTTTGGTGTCTTCATCCCAAGTATGCGATGCGGGCTTCTATTATGAAAATAGACCATTGTGCTGCATGACTTAGCCCACAAGTGAAGTTGTAGGCCTTGGTCATGTAGCATTTCCCATGCTGCCCCTACAATAGCTTTGTTCTTCGTCTCGGCCACCCCATTCTGTTGTGGGTTATGAGGTGTCGTTAACTCTAGTTTAATTCCTTCAGCTACACAGAAGGCCTTAAAATCTTGTGAGACATATTCTTCACCATTGTCACTTCTCAAGGCCTTGATCTTCTTCCCTGACTCTTTCTCGACCAAAGTTTTGAACTCACAAAACTTTGTGAAAGTTTGGTCCTTCTTCTGCATGAAATAAATCCAGCATTTACGAGAATAGTCATCAACGAAAATCACATAATACCTTTACTTTGTTGTGGATGCCATCGAAAATGGTCCACACAAATCAGTATGAACTTGCTTTAAGATAGCCTCTACTCGACTGTTTTGATCATGAAAGGAATACTTGGTGTACTTTCCCAAGGTACAACCTTTTCATGTGTCAACTTACTCAAGTTTACCTTCAGGAAGTCCTGTAGATATCTGCTGCATTATCTTAAAAGCACCATGATGCAAATGGCCCAACCGCCTGTGCCACAACTTGTCAATGTCTTGGCTTGGCACCAATTCTGCTTTCATACTCAATGTTGCACAATCATCTACCTCTAGTTTATAAATATTCTTCACCTGAATCCCTATCCTCTTGGTCTGGCCAATGGCTATGTTTCTTAGAAATGCCTTTCCTTTACTGAAGACAACATCATAGCCTTTGTCCTCCAACATCGCGACTGATACCAAGTTCTTCTTCAATCCAGGCACATACATCACATCTATCAAGGTGAGAGAGCTCCATGCTCCCTCTGAAAAGCAACCATGCCCATTCCTGAAATATTATACCTTTCGTCGTCACTCATCTCTATGCGCATCTTGAGGTATTTCTCCTCCAAGGCACTCGATAAATTTTTATCACCGGTCATGTGGAATGAGGCTCCACTGTCAAGATACCAGACACAACCCATCATCGATGACACCATGCATGTGATGAGGGTAAAGTCCATTTCGAACTGAGAGGCTAATGCCTCACCTTCCAATCCTTCTAAGGATCCCTTTTCAGATTTCTTCAATGGACAATTAATTGCATAATGTCCCATCCTGTGACAATTAAAGCATCTTACTTTAGACATGTCACCCTTCTTCCCTCCATGAGAAGAATTTGATTTGAAATGGGAAGCCTTCCCCTTCCCTTTCCTTGCCTTACTTGCTAAGGCAAAATTTTCTTCATCATCATTCTTGGACGAAGAACCATCTCGTGTGCTCCTCCTAATCTCCTCCTGCATAAGATCCGACCATAATTGTTCCCAATCTAGCAGTTTCTCCCTTTTATTCACAGAGTACTAGTAGTTGTTCCAACTCTTTGGGAGGCCAGGGAGAGTGAGGCTCACCATATCATCATCAGCAGTAGTTATTCCCACACTACCAAGCTCATCTTTGCAGGTGGTGAGCTTGTTCAGATATGTGGAAATCATATCACCCTTCTCCATATTGATTATTTGAAGCTTATCCTTGAGCGCCAATTTCCTCTGGTTGCTATTGTTCTTGTAGAGATCCTCCAATGTCTTCCACATTGAAAATGGAGTGTCCTTTCCATGGAGACTCAAGACAATATGGTCTCAAACTCCCTCAAGGATGATCTGTCTCGCCTTCACCACACACTTCTTCCACTCAGCCAACTCTTGTGCATTAGTTGAAGTTGGCTTTGGGATTTCTTGATCAATGAATTCCTTCAAGCCATTGTCTTCTAATACAGACTCCATTATATCTTTCCATGTTATGTAATTCAAGCTACCTTCCAAGGCATACTCAAGTCTCAATCCATAGAATGACATTGGCCAACCTTGAAGTATGATATGAATTCGATTTACACTTGCAACCCCAAACTTCAAACTTCAAATTCTCTTCTCAGTATACTATTCATAGCTCCGATACCATGTAGAAAATTTCTACAAATCTAGCTCTGATCCCATGTAGAAAATATGATGGTAGGTTAACCCGATAATGCAATATAAATCAAATCAGAATACTATAACCTACTTCTACTATCAATTTGCGGAAGCTTAAAGATCAAGCTGAACAATATAACCAGAAGAAGAAGAATCAATGCACAATAAACATGAAAAATACTTTGGGGAAAGCCTTAGCTAAAAACCCCACACTATCTGTATTATCATACAAGGTGGAAATATATAGGAATTATACAAAGCCTTAGCTCTCACAGCTAGCCAGTTCTTAGTACTATCCTCACAGATGTTCACAGGCAATCTTGGCTTCTCTGTAGCCTTCCTCCTCTCTTCCCTCCAAGCTCCTATTTCCTTGTGTTGTTCCTCTGGGATGATCCTTTGTTACCAAGTGGATGATCTCTTCCAAAACTACGCAATCCTCAAGGATTAAATCCTTGACTGCATGCATGAGTTTTCTCTTTGAGAAAACACATGCAACTGATAGTACACTATTCTTGACTTTAATCTCAACTAGGTCTTTCTCAGAATAGACATGCCTGAGTTTCTGATGAGGGAATCTTCAGTTAATAGGAGTAGCACTAGTTGAGTGCATGCATGCATCAACTGACTCTTAACTCACTATTAGTTCCTCAAATAGTTTGGAACTAATTTAACTGGACTTAACTCAGTAAACTGAGTTAACTAATTACAACTCAAATATAACTTAATCTTATCTCCTTAATTTAAGGGATAACTCTTGCATGACTTGAAAACTTCTAACTTGAATTTCTCCAACTATTAATTTAAAATAAATAATTAATTATTCCAAGTAGTGGTAAAGACTAAATTCGATTTTAATTCATAATTTAATTCAAGGACAAATTAAATTGGAATATTCTTGTTGCCATATTTGAACACACCTGATCTCCTCCTGCATCAAATCCGACCATAGTCATTCTCAATATTGCATCTTCTCCTAACCATTGACAGAGTCCTGATAACTATTCCAACTCTTTGGGAGTCCTAGAAAATCAAGACTCACCATATCATCCTCAACAACTGTGATTCCAACACTTCCAAGTTCATCTTGCCTTTCTCCATTTTGATTTTTTGAATTTTATCCTTTAGTGCCAATTTCCTTTGGTCATTGTTATTCTGATACAATTCCATCAATTCTTTCCACATAGCATATGGAGTTTCCTTTCCATGGAGACTCGACACAATGTGGTCTTGAACTCCCTAAAGGATTATCTGCCTCGCCTTCACTACACACTTCTTCCACTCGACCAAATTTTGTTCATCAGATAATGTTGGCTTAGGAATGTCTTGATCAATGAATTCCTTCAAGTCATTATCCTCCAGCACAAGCTCCATTATGTCCCTCCAGACTATATAATTTGAGTTTCCTTCAAATTCATACTCAAGCTGCAAACCATAGAATGTCATTTGTTGATCCTGAACTATGTATTGCAAATTCTAATTTCACCTGTAACCCAAAAATAAAAAATTCGAAATCTCCTCTGGCATATTGTTTTGAGCTCTAGTACCATGTATAAGTTCATGTATATTCACAATCTCATACAATTTACTAAAGCATAAGACAAAAATCTACTTCTACTTTCAACCAGCAGAATCCAATAGATCGATGAAAACAATATGAACAAGAAGAAGATAAATCAATGGAACATAACACAAGAGGTATCCGGGGAAATCCACTATTCAATACCCTGCTATCTGTATTTCATATATCAGAAAAATGATTGAATATACAAAGATTGTTCTCACTAGAACAATTCTGCACAAGTATGCTCAACTCTCTTAGCGCACAAGCTAGGTCTTAGCCAATACTTAGCCAATTCTGTAGCTCTCTGAGCCCCTAATCTCTTGTGTAATTCCTAGGATGAATAACCCATATTTAAAGGGAATGCATGCTTCCAAAACTACATAATCCAAACATAGGATCAATCTCTAATGCATGCATGATATTCACACTCCAATAAATAATACAACTAATAGTACATTATCCCTGCACTCTAGTCTCAACTCGGTCTTTCTATAAATTGACATGCATGAGTTTCTCATGAGGGAATCTTCAGTTAACTGGAGTAGCACTAGTGGATGCACTAGTGCACCAATTGACTGTTACTCCTTTATTAGTTCCTCAAATAGTTTGGAACTAATTTAACTGAACTTAACTCAGTAAACTGAGTGATCTAATTTCCAAGTCAATTTAATCTCATATTAGACCCTTAAAACTTAGGGAGAACATATACATGACTACAGAAAGACTTCCAACTTGAAATTCCTAAGCTAATTAAGTCAATTAAACTTAATTAACTATTTTACAAGTTGCTATGAGAATAGAATTCGATTTTAATTCTCAGTTTAATTCAAGGACAAATTAATCTATAATTTCTTGTTGCCATTTCTCAACAAGACCCCTATGCTTAGATCTGTGGTTATGATGAATAGATTACATGTTTGTGATATGTTTGATGAAATGTTTTTCATGGCTAGTAGGGGTTAGGTCAAGTTCTTGTACCAATGTTTATATTAGTAGCTTTAATTCATTGCTATTTATCATTTCTTGAAGTTTCATGAAGTTCTCGACAAAGGCCTGAGATCTAGCACTGAGAAAGTGGCACAAAATCCACGGTTGTTGACTCATAACTACTTGAAAAAGGCCATAGTCGCATGCATGCCTTGCTGTGGGAGTGACTAGAGGGTTTTACTCACATGCATGGCTTGTCATGGGACAAATTAGGGGTCTAGCTCAGAAAAATGACAAGTTGTCCCAAGGTTTGGGCACCTGGAAGGGTTGGTTGTGTCTTGAAGGTTCTCTAGCTCATAAGAAATGTTAGATTGTTTTTTTTTTTTTGTTGGTAACACTCCCTTAACTATACATGGGGAGTTGAATCGTATCATAGTCATTCTTTATCACATGTTTACCCGAGTGGACATGTTAGGTTGGATAAATGTGGGAGGAGGGTGTTACAGTAGGAGATTTCAATTGGTTCCAGCAGTGGTTGGGAGATATTCATATATGTATAACATCACATACGATGTGTAGCATCCTCACTTGGTCATTTTAGATATTTTCACAAAATCTCAAATCATATTACAATACCTTCTAAAATTTCCACCTCCCAAAATTCTTTTGTTGAAGAAAATAGCTGTACCTAAATTGGGTTTTCCACAAATTTTCCTTTTCTAGGTTGTACCATTCTTACCAAAATTTCATGAATAACCCCACATTATTGAAAAAATATGATCCATTCTAGAATACCCTGTTTATTTCTTAAAGGTTTTCAAATATCACTATAAAGAAACTCTTTTCTCCCAACTCAAGAACAATGTGTCCCTCCAGTTTTCATTTTTGTTGGATCCATCTAACCAATGATATATCCATTAGGAAAATGGCAGTGAACTTGAATATTAAGTTGTCATATTTCATATGTTAGATGTAGTTCACAATTTTTTTTTGATTTTACTTCATATTTCAGATCCTTGCCTACCTTATGAATGCATATCCCTTGCATATGGTTTTTCGAATACACCCTTAGTGAAGGATCATTTATGTTTTTGTCCACGTAACATGGGCCCAAACCCAATCAATCAGGTGCTTTCATTTTGTAATGTTCCCCACTACCTCATAAAGGATTCTCAAGATGTAGGAGGTGTCATTTAATAATTAACCTAACCTCCATGGTCTATTATGAAGACGAAGTTACAAATATCCTCCTACTCCAAAGTTAGCATAATTAACTTCTAATATCACCATTGTATTTATCTCATTCATATATTTCTGACACTACAATTTTTACCTCAATCCAACTCTTTGGTTGAAATTTATACCCATTTGAAGTTCAACTAGCTAGATAGTTCCATGTCAATAAGGACTGCCATGTGGCACCCACATGTAACCCACGTAGACCTTCTATCTCATCCTTAACAGTCTTATACCTCTCACGTTTTCTACATCACATCCACGTAGAAGTGTCTTTAGGTTATGAACACCTTCCAAGTTTGTTTAAGGTTGTGGGCTCCACCAACCCAACTCCATTGCAATATAATGGTATCCTCCATTATAAGTGATTTGCATCAACACATTATCCTAGTCAAATGTCTTTAAGAATTCATTCCATTTCAAATCTGCTTGAAGTGCCTGAATTCATGCACACGTCATCCTAGAGGGGTCCACTTGCACATACATCTTCATGTCATGACTCCTTTAAACTTCACACCATTTCAATTTATTAAAGAGCCCGAGGTTATGTACATATCATCATGGTCCTAGCTCCATTCTATTGACACCTAATCATCAGGATTGGGTGAATGTAATTAATGTAAATAAATATTAAGAAATATTAAGAAATATTAACAATCATCGGGAGATGAAATGAACAGTCTCTCCCTCATGTGTATAATAAATACCAACCTGAAGAAATAAGATACGAATTACTTTGAGGAGTTACATGCGTGGCTTGACATGGTATCAAAGCTCCCAGGTTCCTAAAAATAGTTGTAATTCCTTGTATGAGTTTTTCTGCCATATTTTCTGTGGGCTCTTTGCCATAACCATTTTTTCTGCGCCCTCTTCTCTGACCATTTTATTCATATTTACCATACGCTGCGCTGCTCACCTTCTGAAATACCTTCTAGACATTGTCAGAGGCTTTGGAGGATTTGACAGTCGTAGGTGTTGGAGGCAGGTAGAAGTGAGCGAGCATTGATTCTGGTGGTTTCATGGAGATGAGGTGAGGTTAATATTTCCCTCTGTTGTATCTATGAATCTTATTGTTATGCTCTGTTGTGTTCTCCAACCGGTTGGATTTTCCTTAAAGTGAAAGACACAGTAGTAGTTGTTGTTTGTGGGATTGAGAAGTTACAAGAGAAAAATATGATGATGAATTAAATTATTGGATGATGAATAGCTTCGATCTGGGGGGGTGCTACCTCGCACGTTTCCACGGAGCTACTCCAACAGTTCTTATTATTTAACACTGCCAATATATCTATTCACACTGCCCATGCTGCCCATGCATTTACACTGCTCCGTATATTTGTTTACGCTGTTTAATTTTTGAATGACTCATTTATTCATTGTCCATACATTACATACATTTACGCTGTTTAATTTGTGAATGACTCATTCATTTGCTGCCCATACATTACATACATTTATGCTATGGTATAATGCATTCACCGCTAGTTTTCCCTGTTGGTTTCATTGTCGGTGCCTCACATAGGTCTCTCTCTATGTTGCCACACCATATATCGTCTCTCCCCATTGTGTAATAGAACCACACTCCAGTTTTTTATTCATATTCACTCTTGCCATAAACGCTTCTGTCTCTCGCTTTTGTGGCACTGATTTTTTATGTGTGTTTTTAATACTGGAATATTGACATAAAAGATATGATTGCTGGTGAATTTTATGGAAGCTGAACGCAGAAGCTCAAGGCTAAAAGTGGAAGTTTGGTAAAAATTTTATTTGTTGTCATCTATTTACGCTAAGCTTGGTGACCGTGCTTGGTGCTTCGTGCCTTTTTAATGTTGGATTCATAATTTCTGTGTTGACTTCTTCTCATGATGTGTGGATTTCTCCTTATGATGTGTTGGTGAATCGTTGGGTTACAAATATCGTGGGCTAGTTAACACTCTCTCTGCGTTGAATGCATGCGCTATAGATTTTTTTGGAGAATTTACTATTAATGTTGATGGAGCAGTATACTTTGCAGACCAATCAAAAATCAAGCCATAAGGGCTTGGCACAATCAAGCTTAAATTGCCTGGTCTTCCAAAATTTCTTCTACATCATGTTCTATATCTCCCACAGCTGAAGAGAAAATTATTGTCCTTGGTTCACATCTGCTAGCAAGGTCACTCCATTCATATGTTTGATGGCAAGATTGAGGTGAGAAAAGCATCTGGCCACTCACTTGTCATGAGGGGAATAGAAGAAGAAAGGCTTATCAAGCTGCAAGGTACCTCTGCTCGTGCACAACATTTCTCATACAATTCTCATTATGAAGAAGGTACACTTCCATCAAGTTTATTATGGCATGCTACATTTGGACATTTGAGCTATGACAGCCTCCACTTGTTGAAGAAAAATGGTGTCGCTGGTTTGCCTACAATTCCTAGGAAATTTAAGCAATGTGATGCTTGTATTCTAGGAAAGCATAGAAAATAGTATTTTCATGATTCACATTCAAGAGCACATAGAAAACTTGAACTCATTCATTTAGAATTATGTGGTCCAATGCCTATTCCTTATGGAAATGGAAACAAATATATGATGACATTTATTGATGACTACACCAGAATGTGTTGGGTCTATTTATTGAAGAACAAATCTAATGCTTTTCAAACATTTAAGAACTTTCATAAATGGATTGAAAATGATGCACAATCTCATATTGGGTCTATTTTCACTGATAATGGAAAATAATACACATCAAATGAATTTGAAAACTATCTTCACCAACATGGGATCAAACATCAAACAAATGTACCTTATAATCCCCAACATAATGGTATAGCTGAAAGAATGAATAGGAAAATCTTAAATATGGTACGATCCATGCTATTCTTCAAAAATGTAAAGATAATGTTTTGGGTTGATGCTGTTCTATGTGTTGCATATATAAATAATAGATGTCCATCTAATGCTATAAGAAACAAGACTCCTTATGAATTGTGGTATGGACATGTTCCTTCGGTAAAACATCTCAGGATCTTTGGTTCCACCTGTTATGCTTTGATACCAAAGGTACATAGAAACAAACTTGGTGCTAGAAGTCGTAAGTTATCTTCCTGGGGTATTCAAACACCTCCAAAGCATACCGTCTCTATGATGAAGTAAATAAGAAGTTTGTTGTATCTAGAGATGTAATTTTTCTTGAATCATCCAAAACTGACAATGTTGTTGAGCGACAACTTGATCGCTTGGATAGATTCACAAAAGCAAAATAATTTCAAGAATTTGATAATCAGATTCCACATCTTGAAGGGGGGAATTCCTATACTAGATCAACATGTGGAATCTTCTTCTGAGGAACCCTCTTCCCCGCATGAAACTCCAACAACAAATGATGTTTTAAGTGATATGATTGATAGAATTGGAAGACTCAATCTTGATTCAGTCCCAACTCAATCAGCGGAGCAGCCTGGACCATTTGAAAAGGGTCCCCCAAAGTGGCTGACAAAGACACTTGAAAGTGTTCATCCTGATGAGGTTGGAAAGACAAGAACTAGAAATTCAAACCGACAGAATGGAGGTGATGTGGATGACTCTAATTCACCTGTTGATATGGATGTTTCTTATGATTGTGAATTGAACTTGTCTACAGATTTTGAACCAACTTCCTTCAAAGAAGCTGCTTCTCATGATGAATGGAAAGAAGCGATGCAAAAGGAGTATGATGCCCTCATAAGGAACGACACTTGGAAGCTGGTTGATTCTCCATTAGGAACCAAACCAATTGGCTGTAAGTAGGTCTACAAGAACAAGTATAAAGTTGATGGCTCACTTGACAAGCACAAAGCTAGGCTTGTGGCAAAAGGTTTTGCACAGAAGGAAGGGGTTTATTATGAGGAGACTTTTCCCCCCACAACAAAATGGGCTACCATCCAGACACTCTTTGCCCTAGCAGCTTAGAACAGTTGGAAAGTCCATCAAATGGATGTAAAAACTAATTTCTTAAATGGAGATCTAAAAGAGAATGTTTTTATGTCTCAGCCTGAAGGATTTGCTATGAAAGAACATGAACATAAAGTATGCAAACTTGTGAAGTCCTTGTATGGCCTCAAACAAGCACCACGAGTTTGTATGAAAAACTAATTGAGCATCCTCTGAAACTCAATTTCAAACATTATGATCTTGATGATGCAACTTCATTTGTCAAGAAAGTTGGCCAAACAGTTGTATATCTTGTGGTATATGTAGATGATCTTTTGATGACAAGGAACAATGAAAGCTACATTGCATCCATAAAGAAGGAATTGGGGAAAATTTTGGAAATGACTAATTTGGGCTATGTTCATTATTGTCTTGGTATTGAAGTAACTCAACATTTGAAGCCCATATTTATTTCTCAAAAGAAGTACATTGGAGATCTGTTGAACAGGTTTGGCATGACAGAATGCAATCCTCTTACTACTCCAATTGAACAAAACTTAAAGCTCACATCTATTGATGGAAAAGAATTTGAGGATGCAACAAAGTATAGACAGCTTGTAGGAAGTCTCAACTACCTAACTACTACCAAACTAGACATTTTGTTTGCTATTGGAATCCTCTCCAAGTTTATGCAAAAGCCTTGTGAGGGACATTGGTCTGCTGCGAAAAGAGTTCTAAGGTACTTGAAGGGAACTCAAGAATTTGGAATCAACTATACATAGGTGGACAACTTTAGCTTGATTGGATACTCTGATTTAGACTTCGATGGAGACAAAGAAACTGGGGTATCTACTACAGGATATGCTATGAGTCTTAGATCAGGAGCTGTCCCCTGGAGATCACGCAAACAATCAGTTCTTACAAATTCCACAACAAAAGCAGAATACGTGGCAACAATGGAAGAAACTAAAGAAATTGGGTGGCTCAGGAAAATTCTTGAAGATTTGCAGGTAAAACAAGTAAAATCAACTCCACTCATCATTGACAACACCTCTGCAATAAATTTGGCCAAGAACCCAAAGTTCCATGATCATACAAAGCACATCAATACTAAATATCATCTTATCCGACATCATGTTGAGGTCAAAACAATCCATCTCCGTCATTGTTCCACAAATGAGCAAATTGCAGACATCTTCACCAAAGTGCTTGGAAGAGAAAAGCTTGAAAGATTCAGAATGATGCTTGGACTCACCAACATCCCTTCAGATTAAGGGGCGGAATGTTGACACCTAATCTTCTGGAATGTGAACAGTCATCAAGAAGATGAACTGATTAGTCACATTCATGTATATAACAATAGCTACCTAATGAAATAATTGTATCAGTTTTTCTGGAG
>APFE030642043.1:182260-234503 GCA_000404065.3 Pinus taeda | reverse complement strand
ATCAGTTCCAGCAGATTCCACAATAGAAGCAGAATACGTGGCAGCAGCTGAAGCAACAAAAGAAATTGTGTGCCTCAGAAAAATTCTTGAAGATTTGCAGGTAAAACAAGTACAATCAACTCCACTCATGATTGACAATACCTCTACAATAAATTTGGCCAAGAACCCAAAGTTCCATGATCGAATGAAGCACATCAATACTAAATATCATATGATTCGACATCATGTTGAGGCCAAAACAATCCATCTCCGTCATTGTTGCACTAATGAGCAAATTGCAAACATCTTCGCCAAAATGCTTGGAAGAGAAAAGCTTGAATGATTCAGAATGATGCTTGGACTCACCAACATCCCTTCAGATTAAGGGGGGGAATGTTGACACCTAATTATCAGGATTGGGTTAAAATAATGTAAATAGATAAATAAGTAATATGAACAGTCATTGGGAGATGAAGTGAACAGTCTCTCCCTCATGTATATAACGAAGACCTACTTGAAGGAATAATAGACACGAATCAATTTTGATTGAAGAGATGCTTGGAATCACCAATATCCTTTCATATTAGGGGGGGAATGTTGACACCTAATTATCAGGATTGGGTGAATATAATGCAAATAGATAAATAACTAATATGAACAGTCATCGGGAGATGAAGTGAACAGTCTCTCCCTCATGTATATAATGAAGACCTACCTGAAAGAATAATAGACACGAATCAATTTTGATTGAAGAGTTACTGCTTGGTCTGACAGCACTGTCTCTCCCTCATGTATATAATCAAGACCTACCTGAAAGAATAATAGACACGAATCAATTTTGATTGAAGAGTTTCTACCTAGTCTGATAGCACTGGCACACTGTAATAATTTCAAGCTCTCAAATACTCCTTTCCAAATTAGACCTTCATCCAGAGATCACAATCCTAGTGTAGAATAGATCACCCGGTCCAAAGTATGATAAAAGAGCATAGTGAGGCGACTATGAAAGGCTATGTAGCCATAACCTCTCCCGCGTGTGGGCTAATGTGGTTGAGGCATAAAATGATGAATCAACACTCCCATTGAAAACGAGGTTTACCCATTCTAAATTTGTTAAAGAGAATTAGTTGCATACTCGGGCACATTCCTGTTTTTCCTGGCAATGCCAGACAGGGGGAGTTCCATTCACTTCTTATTCTGTGGATTGTAAGTGGATGAGGTAACTGCATAATTGGGTTAGCATGGGTCAACCAAGTCCTTCCATATTGGAAGGTGAAGCTTTTTCCTAATTGGGCATGAGTACAACATTTGGAATTCGATGCATCTTGTAAGTCTAGTAAGGTGGCAGATGGTTTGAGATTGGCTGCCTCAATGTGGAATTACTGGCATCCAAGGAATTAGTCATTTATAGGCTTTCTCCTACGGAGGTCTGAACTTGAAGTGGTAGGGCATAGAGCCTCTGCTCACGTTGGTAGCAAGAACAACTCTGAAGATTGCAAGATTTGGAATTTATGGGACGGTATTGAGGCAGAATGCAGAGAGGCCCCACAGGAATGGAAGGTAGTAGCAGCGGTGTTGGGAGAATGAATTGTGGCGGTCTGGACAAAATTGATTTGTTTTAAGTGGATTTACTGGTACTGAACATAAAATTAAAGGATTACAATTTGTCCATGGAACTAAGTGCTGGAGAAATATCAATCTCTAAAAGAAAAACTGGCCAGGCAAGATGATGAGGTGGAGGCCATACCTGGCCATAGAATGGATCTCCATGACCAAATTAATCTAATAAAAGGCCAACTAAGCGAGAGGGATGATACAACTCGGACTCGAGAAGAGTAACGCCTCGACCTAGACAGGGTAGCAATGGAGGAGGAATATAAATGTAATTGTATGTTGCCTTGCAAATTTTGCTTTCTGCTCAGTCGTTTCTATCATATATATAGCTTCGGGAATGTTTTGAAATTTTCCATAGTATGTAATTTAGTTAGTATGTCATTAGAACTCCTTGGCTTTATGGAATTATAAGAGCATTTTTGTTTTGTAAACTTCCCAGGTATATGTTATGATAGGGTCCAGATTTAACGAAAATCTTACTATATGTTATGGTAGGGTCCAGATTTAATGAAAATCTTACTTCTGTTTTAAAAAAATAGTTGGGGCATATTATTTTTTAAAGTTGGTTAAGATATACATTGTGTCTTACTATATGTTATGATAGGGTCTAGATTTAATGAAAATATTACTATATGTTATGGTAGGGTCCAGATTTAATGAAAATCTTACTTCTGTTTTAAAAAAATAGTTGGGGCATACTATTTTTTAAAGTTGTTTATGATATACATTGTGTCAAATCATTTTATATTGTAAACTAATTTTATAGTAAATCATTTTTTCTTAAAGATTTAATTAATATTGGATGTATTATTTCTCAAGGAGGGTGTTGAGGAGTGGGTGTTCCCATGTTTTGATATAAAGTTAGCTCACAAAAAAAAATGATGTAATTCTCACTATATTTGATGCATTGCATACACTTCATTGATGATTTCACGACGTCAAAACAAGGTTAAACATCATTTAAAAATTGTAGGTGGCATAGGGAGGTATAGGAGGACCCACCATGATTATTCTATCATATTTGGAGAGTTGGAGGAAAAAATTGATAGTATTGACCGCAAGATGACCATTCTAGCTAGGAGATCAACCAACATTTCATTCTCCTCAGATGAGGTTAGTGACCTGCCAGCACAGAGGCTTCAATATTTTTCCCAATAGTTGTTATGACTCACTAGTTTTTTTGCTTGCATCACTAGTAGTCTTTTTGGTCTTCTCATGTTGATGTATGTCAAGCTCTGGCACAACCAATATGTTTTTATAAGATTCTATTTACAATATGCTTTAGTTAGACGATGTCTTAGTAATCTCAAGACTCTGAAATTATGTTACTGGTTCTGTTTCCCTTCTTGCAGACCAATAGCAGAATTTTTTTGGTTCATGTAATCTTCATTGAATTAATGCAAATTGCCAAACTTATATATATATATATATATATATATATATATATATATATATATATATATATATATATATATATATATATATTATTTTTTATTTTTTCAAATTCACACATTAATATAAATTAAATGATTATTAAACATTGATAAAATATTAATAGTTATAAAAATTTAATATGTGAATTAAATATATATACATTTATTAAACATGTAACAATATCTTTCAAAATAAAGGTTCAACCTTAGTTTACTATGGAGATTCTTATCTTGTAAACCAGATTTTTTATAATACCATAGTTTATCAATACCACATGCCCAAAAAACCATAATTTATTTCATAGTCGAAATATTTCATGTATTTTTTGTGACTGAACACCATTTTTTTTGGCGATGCGGCTCTCCATTGGTGCAACGACTAGGGTCCTGCCCTAGCTGACCACTTCTTCCTTCACTCAATTGTTGCAGATGGAGTGTATTTGAGTTCTCATGGCTCCTGAGCTTTCAAGCTCTCCCTTGTCAATGGTTTTTGATTCATCTCAACACACAACTCTGCCCTCCTCATCGGCAAGAAAAATTTCTTTGACAACTGTTCTAGGGATGTGTCCATCCTTCTCTTCAACAATTTGTGACATTTCACCTTTGACCTTAGGCCCTTGCCTTGCCATGGATGATGCATTGTCCTCAATGCTCTTGATGTCAGGGTTAGTTTTGGCCTCTGTTCCTACGTCTGGTGAGTTGAGCATTGTCCCTCCCTTCAACCTAAAGGGATCTCATTTGGTGACGTCTCCTTTAACTTTTTGCGACATTGTGAAAGTTGCTTCCAATAGCCTTCCTTCGAGTCATCTTCTCCTCTTGTTTGTGAGGTTTTGAACCCTGTTTCTGGATCCCTCTCCTCAGTGATTGCAATTTTTGAAGATCTCGTGATTGAGGTTCCACTAGTTGTTGAGGCTCTCTGTGAAGCTATTTTTTTTTAAGAAGCAAGATTGATTTGTAGGTTCAATGGTCTATGGGCAAGGCTCATTGACCTTCATTCATGGATTTATGAGAAGTGGAAGCTTCTAATATCTGATGATCTTAACATCTATCCATTGGCAAGAGTTTTTTTTGTAGCAATATTTGCCAATGTTGAAGACAAAGCTTTGATTTTCGGCTATGGATCATGGTTCTGGGGAAACACATGGCTCTCTATGTAGTCTTGGTTTCCCTCTTTCGACCCCTTCTCAACTCAATATCGACTTCTCAGGTTTGGGTAAGGCTCCCCAATCTTCCTTTGCATTTGTGGAATCATGCTTCTTTGACTACAATTAGTAAGACTTTAAGCAAATTATATTGTCGAAGTGAAGATACAAAATTCTATCTAAATCCCATATATGCCAATCATGATCATTATACAATATATAAAGAGGATCTCCCTCCAACTCCTAGAAAAGAGGACAAATTACAAAAAGATTTAAATTTTTTCAGTAGCAAGTCAAGTTAATATAAGTAGTAAGATAGATGTTTCTGACATCTTAGTAAAATATAGTAAATTGAATAATTACCCAAGTGCTTTTCCGACGAGTTCTCTTGAGGAAAAGGAACTCAACATTGAGCACCAAAATAAGGACATGGGTAAGAATATGTTTTCGCCCATCTCCTTTGAGGATGTCCCTCTAGGAAATAAGCTTGATAAATCCACTCCTTGGGTGGATCAAATGGATGCGAATGAACCTCGTTGGTTCCAAAGAACAAAGATATTAGCAGAGACCAATCAAAGAACGTTGATAAGACAAAATATCTAGAAAACTTGTGATGAATCCAAGTTGAAAAAAATATTAAAAGTAACTCTCCAAGGATAACGAGAAGCCAATCCTAGCGAAAATGAATCTAAGATGAAAATGGGATGTAATACATATGGATTTTGGGGGTCCTTTGGAATTTTTTTTTCTTGGAATGGGATTTTTTCGTTGTTGTGTTTTTGGGTTCTCATGTAAGGTTCTGTGATGATCCTGCATGTTCTATCTCAAACCTTCAAGGAATTATGGTAGCTATTGTTCTAAGAATAATTGTAACAATTCAGCTTGGATCCCCACTTTATTAATATAATTTCAATATCTATTATTATACACACACACACACACGCACACACACACACACACACACACATATATATATATATATATTTCATGTATTTTTTAGTTTTATTTTATTTTATAACATTTCTTTAAATTAATTTGAAAAGAAAAAAAAGGCATAATTACCTTTAAGATAAATCTCAACCCTCTATCTAGACTTCATTGCTGTTAACATATCAAATATGTGTATCTCTTTGTTTTCTATGGTTTGGATGATTCAACAATTCCCCTGAAGCCTAATGACGACAACAAATGCCAAAATATGACTGGGAAGGTTGCAGGTTTTCTTTCCTCTGATAATTTGAGTGGCCCTCGGGGGGGGGCAGAACCCCTTCTACAGGAATTTTGTGACCAGATCAAAAATATGTGAGAGGAAGTAGAGGCTCCTTGTTTGGCGGTACAGCTGCGGAAGAAACCCCAATATTGGGAGCATAATGGTAGACGAAAAAGAAAGGGTAGTGCCTCCATAAAGCAACCAAGAATCCAAAAATTGTGATCCTATATAATCACCTAGAAAAGTCATGACAATTCATGAGGGATCATACCCTGATTTGCAAGTTCATTGGCATCTGGCTAAAAGAACAGGGCATAATGCAATGGATACAGACAAAATGGAACCCAAAGGTTTTGGTAGAACTATGCTTGAGAACCAAGGGATTTTTCAAGGTCATTTTCGTAATTTGGAAGATCGCAAGAGGGTTTTTGATAATGACCCATATTTCATGAATAGTGTGGGTTTATTCATTTGTTTCTGGGAATAATGCTATGATACAAAGAAATATAAGTTCTTGGCAACATTGGTCTGGGTTCACCTATTTACTTTTCTTGAGAAATTTTGGGAACCTGATATTCTGGAAGGGATTGAAAACGTGATTGGGTACTTTGTGAAGGTATCAAAGATTACCAAGATGAGACAACATGCCTCTTATGCCCAAATTTGTGTATATGAACATATCACAACCCTTTCCAAAATCCACTGATTTGGAGTACCATGATTCAATATAGACACAAACTCTAGACTATGAACATGTGTCGTTCAAGTGTCAGTGATGCCATGAGTATGGGCATCTCTTTAGAGATTTCCCCCTCACCTTGGCTGAGGCCCAATAGAATAAAGATTCGAGAGATTACAAAGGCTTCCAATTTGTGGGATCTAAACAAGGCAAATCCACTCACAGTCAAACAACTCCTCAGGGGCAGAGTATGCCTCAGAGTGCAATAACTCCACCAGTGCAAAATGGTCCCCAAATTCTTAAGGCAAAGGTCCTAGATGATAATTCATTTGTAATCTTGGAGGATCTCAATAAAATAGGTGATAGTGGGAGTCAAGAAGAGTAGATGACCATTCAAGTAATGGAAATGAAGGAGCCTAATAATAAGGAAGCAGAGAAACCAACTCCTAAACAAAAAAACCCTTGAGGATCTAGAGGAAGATTGAAAATTGAAGGAGGTCCTCATTCACACAAGAAAGATATTGTAAGGTTAAGATCAAAAGAACAATCTGGGTGCTAATGAGTGAAACATGCTTGAGATCTTTTGTACTTGGGCTCGTGCAGATGTGCAAGAAATCCATTCAAATAAACTTGCACACTTCCACTACTTGTTTGGACAATAGATCAATCATTATACTAGACCGAAAATGGATTTGCGATTTACCATCTTAGGAAGGAAAGTGGATCTAAGGACACACACCATTATGAATCCTAGGCTCTTGAAAAAGGGAAGAATGAGTGGAAATCATCCAAGGAGGTGCTCAGAGAAGCAGGAAAATGTTTTATAAACTTTGGATAAATGAGCTAGATCACAGGGTATTGTCAATGCACCCACCTTATTTCCTAATTAGAGTGGTCTTTTGGAACATATGGGGGTTAAATAACAAAAGTAAGCTATGGTATATGAAGTCGAATATAGAGCATGAAAAGGCAGACATAGTGTTGGTGTAGGAGACAAAAGTTTTAGAGTAAAGTTTTGGTACATTTTTGGGAGATGTTAGTGAGGAAGTGAGATAATGACGTTCAATGCATGTGGTACTACTGCAAGGAATATTAGTGGCTTGGGATCTGATAACACTAAAATTTCAAGACTGGATCGCAATTCCCAATAGATTATCTGATCGATTTATATGGTTAGGATTTGGGAATGGATTAGCCTTACAACAATGTATGGTTCCCATATCCTTAGTCAAAAGGATAAGTTTTTGGCAGATTTGAAAATGATTAGGCATATATGATTTCTCTCTTTCTGTTAGCAAGTAAAACATGAACTATAAGCTAGTAGGGAGAGAGGGGGTAAATGGACCCAATTGAACTAGTTGGAGCCATTACACAAACGAATAAGAGTCTGATTTTGGACTTTGACCAGATGGCCTTCCCTAGCATTGATGAGGTCGTTTTTTGCCATCAACACTTAATTACAAGACCTAAGGCCTTTAATTGAACTCCACCCATGAAGTTCCAAACTTTATTCAAAATAAACATATAAGACTCCTTAAGGAATAAGACATTTAAGATTGTCATCATTAACTACAAGTTCTAAGTATGCCAACGTGCAAGCAAAGTTAGCCATTTTGTCAGCCTCTAAGTTGTTGCTCCTAAGGATATGGAAATAGTCCCTAGCCTAGAAACCAACCCTGATGGCACATATCTGAGTCAAAATGCTAGTTAGAAGATTATCTTTCGAGCATGATCCTTTAACTAGAAATTGAATCGTAATATTAGAGTCACCCAAGATAACTATATCTTCCACTTTTCCATTCTTGGAAATAAGTAAGCCTTGGAGAAGCCCATACAGTTTAGCTTGGTTGTTTGAATGAGAACCTAGCCCCCCAAGAGAATTTAATTTCAATTATTCCCTCAGGATTAATGAGAATCCCTCCCCCTCCTGCCATCAGTGGGATCCTTTTGGAAGCCCCATCAAAATGAAAAATACAATTACCTTGTAGCCTCTTCCATTCTTCCAATTCCAGAGGCGAAATTTGAAGCTTCTAGGGACAAGGGAAAGAAGAGGAATCCATAGGAAACTTAAAATAGGGGCCCTAGGACATAGAGCCAACCCATTCTCTCTCAAGGGGTCGAGGGCGGAGACTAGGGGAATAAAATGGAGATCCAAACAAAGAGAAAGAGATTCAATTTAACCGAATGAAAGGAGCTGGAAATACCTTCAAACACCTTTGCATTTCTAGAAAGCCAAATCTACGAATACATGAACTTTGGGATGGCCATCCAAATAGATTTGAATGTTGATTTGGATTGAAGAGGGGCCAAATAATGTCTGTGTCATGTTCCAAAAAAACCTTGAAGATCCATAGGCTAGAGAGTTCTGACAAAAAGGGAGCCTAGGGCATGAGACCAGGCACCTTTTGTAAAGGAACATTCGATAAACATGTGTTGGATAGATTCTTCCACTTGAAAAGGGTGCATCTTGATGGCGCCTAGATTCCTTTGTGCTTCATATTCTCCGAAGATAGGATTTTCCTTTGAGCTAGCAACCAACAAAACACATTTAATTTAGGTAAGGCATTAAGAGTCCAAAACTTATCCCAAATTGAGGACTTTTGGGGAATATTAAAATTAAACAATAGTTCTAAATAGTGAGTCTTGATGGAGTAAGAGGAGCCCTTCTAGCCTAGATTTTTTGGGGGAGATTGACAGATAGGGCCCCACCAGACAATTTTTACTCTAAAGGGATTCCCAATAGTTTTAGGTTATCTGCAAGCTCCCCAAATCTCCAATTGATCCATGCACCTTCTTCATTCCAATGAGAAGCCTACACAAGAGTCATGATGCCATGCTGCAACATATAATTCTTAAGAGGCATCAGATCTTCAAGTTGGAACAAGGGAGGATGGTTTAGAATCTTATCATCCCACATGCAAATAGAATCTCCATTCCTGGGAATCTAGTTGATATAAGAGTTTATTAGGTAAGAAAATTAATGAATTAATTTCCATATGTGTGACAAACCCCTTTCAGAATATACAACTGGTGATTGGAGGTACTTGGCTTTCAGAATCTGAAACCAACAAAAATTTGGATGAGTCTTAAGAATCCGAGCCATTTTTTCTCCAAAAGTTGTGTTTAATAGGGTTAGATCTCTGATGCCCAACCCTCAATGAATCTTTGGAGCACAGAAAGTGTTCCATTTGAACATGTGATATTTCCTCGTATTCGATTTCCTTCCTTCCCAAAGGAATTTATGAAGGAGAGCCCCCAGGTTTTGCAGTATATATTTAGGAGCCAATAAAATAGAGAACTAATAGCAGGATAGTTGTGAGAACAATTTTTGAGAGAGTCACACGTTCTACCAAATTTAGCTATTTTGTCCCCCAATTCTCCATTTTTCTATTGATTTTTTCAATGGAGCCATTCGACGCCCTTGAGGAGGATTTTGTTTAGGCTGATTGGGACTCCATATGCTTGAACTCCTTCCATTTCGTCGACATTTTACATCTCAAAGCTTCTTCAATTTTGTTTTTTCTATAAGGGCTTATATTCCAAGCATAAATTTATGATTTACCTTATTCAACAAGCCTCCAGATGCCTCTAGGAACTGGTCCAACACTTTCCTGAATCTTTTGGCAATTATGAATAAGGCACCCCTAATAGAGCAATGTCATCGAAAAATTTCCCATGATTAATGCTCTTGATCCCTTCTAAATAACATATCCCATGAAATTGTCTCATGCTTCTTTCATGTTCCATTCTTCAACTGAGTGAATTAGACATAATAATGTAGAGGAAAGGGGACAGGGGGAATCCTTTTTGGAGCCCCTGAGAGGTCTTAAATAATTATATCCCATGACCATTTATTAAAGGGGTGATCCATGGAGCTTTGATACACAATGATACCCATTAAATAAACTTTTTGTGAAATCCCATCTGCTTCATTACTTTGAATAAGAAATTATGTTGGTCTATATTAAATGCGTTGGCCATATTGAGCTTCACAACCATCCCTTGATCATTGTGAGACCAACTTGAATTGACCGCTTCTTGAATAATAATGATATTATCAAAAATATATCTTCCAGGAATAAAGCCCCCTTGATTATCAAAAATAATGTATGGAAGAATTTTCTTGAGTTGGGAGGCTAGAATTTTGGAGATAAGCTTATAGGATACATTACAAAGTGAGATGGGCCTGAAACAACTGAAAGAGGAAGGATTTCTCTCCTTTGGGATCAAATACAAGAAGGAAGAATTGACACCACCTCCTATGCAAAATTGTTTCAAAGAGTATCCAATCATTCTAATAACATCTTTTGAATTAGATCCCAAAATTTATGGTAAAAAAGAGCAAAGAAGCCATCTGGTCCCGGAACCTTATCCGGATAGAAGGAGAATACGACTCGATAAATTTCTTCTATAGTAGGATGGGTAATAAGATGCCCATTCATTTCTTCTAAGAATATTTTCGGGATACATTTCAACATATAATTTTCAACATATTTTGATTGTTGAATATTATGTCGATATAGGGATCTATGATGATTATATGTTTCCTCTTGAATTTCTGGGAAATTGTCCAACTTCAGTCCTTAAAGTTGAATCTCTGAGATGTTATTCTTCCTTTCTATGTTTTTGGCTTGATTATTGTAGGAATTTATAGGGTAAGTTCCTCAGATAGAACACCAAAGGACATCGCTCACAGACAGATCACAAATCAATACACCAATATTCTTGACACGGTTAAAACCATCAAAGAGGGAAATAGTCCATGGCCTAAACCAACATGACTACTTCAGGAAATTTATTAATGTAAAAGAAAGAAAATTTACATAACCTTTTCTCATGAACAGTCACCTTACAAATGACCCTCCATGCTCTTTGAATAAATATCATGGATCAATCAGGTGTTAAGCCATGGATCAAGTGTCGATAATACTAAGTAGCGAATGAACCGCGGATCACTTCATATCTAGAACATATCGTGACTGTCAAATTGTAAGTTACAAAAGTACATAGTTAAAAAACACACTTTACCTAAATCTACACTAGACCAAGTTATACTTAACTATTTCCTATGTGTCAGAATATCCTAACATCTCCCCTTAAGAGCAACTTGTGATAGGATTGAAGGATGTACAAATATGACACAATAGAAGAAGGAAGGAGGCATTAGATCCTATCCCCCCTTAGTGACAACTTCCTAAACTCCAACCATAAATCGTAGTTTAGTAAACTTCGCCTCTGTGAGAGACTTTGTAAATATGTTTGCAACTAGATCATCGGTTGAACAATATTGCACTTCAAGAACATGGTCATGAATGAGCTTTCTGATGAAGTGCATGTGTAGTTCAATGTGTTTGTTGCGTGTTGATTTGGGGTAGCATCGAATGTGCTCTAGCCATGAAATTCGGTGGAGAGGTTGGGGCACATGAGATATCCAATACCAAGAAAGGGTTTGGGCAAATTCTAAATAGTTTAGGAGATATTAAAATAATTAATATTTTTAATGGAGTCCCTAAGTCTAAACTTAGGGAAATTAAAATATTAATGTGAATTAATATGAAATTGTGTTAGAATGGTCCATAAGACATGGATCAAGACAAGATCTAATCTTAGTCATTGATTAGGGACTTAATCTCGGCCATTGATATCTCAACGAGAAAAGTATAAGATGAGGCTTGAGGGTCACTTGGAGAGTACACCAGAGTGATCAGTCATTCTATTCTCTAGAGCGGGGTTTGCTAAGAGAGATAGAATCAGTGATCAGAGGTGCATCCAAGGGGCATTGAGTACAAAGAGATAGAAAGGCAGAGATAGTGCTGGGAGAGCAGCGTAGTAGCCAGAGAGAGTGATGCAGTAGCAGCTAGGGCTCACGTAGGGCCACAAAGAGGTAGTCAGGAGCTACGCAGAGCTTCAGAGAGGATAGCGTTGCTGACGCAGAGAGCCAAACACAGACCCATTTAGGGTGAGTAGGGCCAACATTGGGCAGAGAGGGGCTAACGCAGTCCAGAAAGGCAGGCGATGGGGTTTTTGGGGCAGATTGGAGATGAGGAGTTGCTGGAAGGTTTATCTGGGGTTTCATCCAGGACATTTGTCTCAAATTGAGAGGTATTACTGCCAAGGAAATTCTCTATTGGGTAGGCTAGATTTGGCACCCAGATTGTACTCTGATATTGCTTAATAAGAAAACCCTCAGATAGCTGCGCCGGTTTGCCCACATTGGTTTTTTTCGGGGACATTGGTCCAAAAATAACAGTGTCATTTGGTGTGATTGTTTTTGTTTCTTTCAGTTGTTGATATGTAATATGTTGAGCATGCACTAGTGTTTATTTTCAGTATTTACATTGTAAATAACTTGTTAAGTAACAAAACAAGTAGGTAGGAATAAATCATATAAAGTGCATGGAGGGTTTCTAACTGGTAGACTTAGAAACTTCAACATGGCATCAGAGCGTGATTGCAAATCACAAGAGGACTGAGGATATCAGCTGAGTGGAGAAATAACAACATAAAACAACTGTCTTGAGGTGACAGAAGCTGTTTCTAGCAAAGCAACAACAAGGGAAGTATGATGCAGTGGTTGTGTCATCAAGGGTGAGCCAGGAAGAGGCAGCGCAGAGGCTAAGGAAGGCAAAGGGAGCCTCATGCAGAGCCACACAAAAGCTAAGAGGGCTAACACAATTGGCTAAGGAGGTTGGGTTGCTGGTGCTGAGATTGTGCAGAGCCTAGGAGCTCTCACCTTCAGGTTGCTAGGGTTTAGAAGGTTGTGGGAATATTGCAGAGTGGAGTTGGTGGGGTATTGTAGTAAGAACAATACTTGATAGGGCAAGGCCAAGAGGAGGGAGTTGCTACCAAGGGTTTCTAGCCAAGAAACCCAAATCAGTGGTGTAACTGCACAGACGATCAGAGTAGGAGGCATCTCGACATTGGCAAAAGGATTTCCAGGAAGGGAATCGAGACTCAGAGGGAGTCAGATCGACAACTTCCAGGAGGGAATTAGAAGAGCATCATGGCACTACACGGAGTAAGAGAACAGAATAGGCTGGACGGAGCGTCGAACTTCACAGTCTGGAAGGCCAGAATCTTATTCGTACTTGACAGAAATCATGTCAAGAACTTTTCCTTGAAGATTATAGCTATCCCAGTCGACCCAAATGATAACAAAAAGTATGAGGAGGTAATGGCAAGGGCCAAGAGCATCATCCTTGATGGGGTCAAGGACCATGTAGTACCACACATTTCCGAGAAGGAAATGACATATGAGATGTGGGAGGCCCTCAAGAAATTGTATCAGCATACTTCTGTGCAGAGAAGAATGTTACTAGAAAATCAACTGAGGTCATATCAGATAAAGAAGGGAGAACTGATTGACACCTTCCTCAAAGGACTGAATGAGATCCGAGATCAATTGACTGCTATAGGAACCACGTCGGATCAGAAATTGATGGTGAGGATGGCCCTGAATGCAGTCTTAGAAGACTAGGAAGTATTTGTCCAGAGTATACTGGGTAGAGGGACACTTCCACCTTGGGATGAGATGTGGGCTGCTCTTTTCCAAGAAGAGATCAGATGACAGTTGAAGACGGGTAGCAGCAACAAGGGGATCAAAGTCAAGTAGGAAGAGAAAGATGTTGCCCTAGCATCTGAGGGAAAGCAGGAAAAGCAGAAGAAGAAGGATCTATCCAAGATCAAGTGCTTCCATTATGGGGAGCTGGGTCATTATGCGACCCAGTGTCCAAGGAAGAAGAGTAAGGGAGAGTCTTCTGAGACTAAGGTAGCACCAGTAAGGGTAGAGAAGGAATTGTTGACAGACGATGACTGTGCCATGAGTGCACACGCGCCACTTGAGTGGAAGTGGGGAGACATCAAGCTGTAGTCAGGCAGAATACAGGCGATGAGGGGCAGGATCCTCAAAGTACCCAGCTCTTGGATTAGAAGTTGCTACGAGAGCCTCGAAGAGAAGTAGCAGGACTATCTGATGTGGGTAGAGACGGATGCGGATGGGGCAGAAGAGAGACCTACAGTGTAGGAGTCCTGAGACAACATGAGGCTAGCAAGCTGTAGTAGTGCGAGAGGCACATGAGTGTTGCACTAGTGCAGGATGACACAAAGAGGTGTGCAACAGTACGAGATCTAGGGAGTTGTTGCAGTAGTGCAGAGGTTAGAGAGGGAGCACTTTTCAACAACAGAGGGAGCTTCAATATCAGGAGGGTCTCTAGCTCAACGCAGAGCTCAGAGTTGGGAGATCAGTTACTTACTTCTCAGTAACTGAGTTGTAGTGCAGCAGTGGGCAACATGATGCAACATGATGATAGGAGGTGCAGTGCAGATGTAATGCTGGGAGAAAAGACCAGCAACAACACAGATGTAGAGGGAGTTGTTGTACAGATGCAACAATGGTAGTGGAAGAACCATGGGCAGCAGTACAAGATACAATAGTGTAGAGGATGGTGGGCAACAGGCCTAGCATTAACACAAGGACTGATGCCGGATGATCAGGGTGATGCTCAGTGAGGAGTATTACTAGTGCACACTCCTTGCTAAGAGGGAGTGTTGATTTGGGGTAGCATCGGATGTGATCTAGCCACACAATTTGGTGGAGAGGTTGGGGCACATGAGATCTCCAATACCTAGAAAGGGTTTGGGCAGATTCTAAACAGTTCAGGAGATATTAAAATAATTGATATTTTTAATGGAATCCCAAGTCTAAACTTAGGGAAATTAAAATATTAATGTGAATTAATATGAAACTGTGTTAGAATGGTCCAAAAGACATGGATCAATCCAAGATCTAATCTTAGCCATTGATTAGGGACTTAATCTTGGTCGTTGATATGTCAATGAGAAAAATATAAGAGGAGGCTTGAGGTTCACTTGGAGAGTACACCAGAGTGATCAATCATTCTATTCTCTAGCGGGGTTTGCTAAGAGAGATAGAATCAATGATTGGAGTTACAGCTGAGGGGCATTGAGTACAAAGAGATAGAGAGGTAAAGATAATGACGGGAGAGTAGCGCAGTAGCCAGAGAGGGTGACACAGTAGCAGCTAGGGCTCACGCAGGGCCACAGAGAGGCAGCCGGGATCTGCACAGAGCTTCAGAGAGGCCAACATTGCTGATGTAGAGGGCCAGAAGGCTAACGCAAGGCCTCCTAAGGCTGACATAGATCCATTCAGGGTGACGTAGGGTTAGCACTGGGCAGAGAGGGGCTAACATAGTCCAGAAAGGCAGATGCTGGGGTTTAGGGGGCAGATTGGAGCTAAGGAGCTGCCGAAAGGTTTATACGGGGTTTCAACCGGGACATTTTTCTCAAACTGAGAGGTATTATTGCCAAGGAAATTATCTATTGGGTAGGCTAGATTTGTCACCCAGATTGTACTCTGATATTGCTTAATAGAAAACCCTCAGATAGTTGCACCATTTTTCCCACATTGGGTTTTTTCGGGGACATTGGTCCAAAAATAACAGTGTCATTTGGTGTGATTGTTTCTGTTTCTTTCAGTTGTTGATCTATAATATGTTGAGCATGCACTAGTGTTTATTTTCAGTACTTACATTGTAAATAACTTGTTAAGTAATAGAACAAGTAGGTAGCAATAAATCAGATAAAGTGCATGGAGGGTTTCTAACTGTAGACTTAGAAACTTCAACACTATGCTGATGTTGGATTGGATCTTTTCATAGTTGAATGAAAATTTGATTATCACACCAAATTCTAGTTGGATGCTGCTATTGAAAGCTTAAGTCTGACAGGATCTGACAAAGCCACAGGGCTTCCTTACTAGCTTCTATCGCGCCAAAATAATTTGGTTTTGCTGAAGAAAGAGAAATGGTGCTTTGTTTCTTGCAAGCCCATGTAATAGGTCCAGAACCAAGAGTGAAGACATAACCTGGAGTAGAATTCCGATCATCAGGGTCACCAGCCCAATCGGAATTAGTGAAACCAACCAATAGAGGAGATGCTTCTTCACTATAATGAATCCCAAATTAAATTGTACCTCAAACACAACGAAGTATTCTTTTAGCTGCTTTCCAATGAATTTCATGTGGGTTTTTCATAAACAGAGCAATAATGCCAACAACAAAGGAAAGGTCATGATGGGTATGGGTCATATACAAAATTTTTCCTACAAACTGACGGTATAAGGTAGCATCAACTTTAGGCGAAGTACAAGTGACTGAAAGTTTGGCTCTAGATCAAAAGGGAGAAAGGGATGGCTTACAGTCTTCCATGTGAAAATGGTGTAAAATATCACAGGCATAATTGGACTGGGAAAGGGAAATACCTTCCTTAGATTGTAATATTTGAAGACCAAGAAAATAATGCAAGTGTCCTACGTCTATCATTTCAAACTGATTTTTAAGGCTGGACTTCACATGGTTTATAAGGTTGGGATCACTACTAGTAAGGATAAGATCATCAACATAAAGAATAAGAATGATAAGAGACTTACCCACTTTCTTGGTGTAGACATTATTGTTAGAATGACACCTAGAAATATCTAAAAGAAAGCTATCCATTTTTTCATACCAAGCCCAAGGGGCTTGCTTGAGACCATAAAGGGATTTCTTTAGTCAACATATAAGGTTGGAGTCTGTTTGTATGAAGCTGGGAGGTTGTTTCATTTAGATTTCTTCATGCGAGTCCCCATGTAAGAAGGTAGATTTAACATCCATCTGATGGACTTCCCATTTAAAAAAGGCAGCAAGGGAAAGAACAAGGTGAATAGAGTTCATTTTGGCAATAGGGGAGAAGGTTTCAGTAAAGTCAATGCATTCAAATTGTGCAAAACCCTTAGTAACAAGATGAGGTTTATGTTTATCAACCTTTCCATCTAGTCCGAACTTGGTTTTGTAAACCCATTTGCATGTAACAAGTTTTCATCCCTTTGGAAGAGGAACAAGATCCCATGTATCATTTGCCAATAATGAACGATATTTTTCATTCATAGATGTGTCCCAATTTGGATGGCCTGAAGCTTTTGCAAAGGTGTCAGGATCATAATTCGTTGAATCTTGAGCCAATAAAGAAGAGGCTCTATCAAACTAAGAGTGTGTGCGACGTTGATCTGTAAGATCACCTACAAGAGCACGTGCTACATCCCGAGTAGTGCAGACCTATTTTGGAAGCTGAGGAGCTGAAGGAGGATCTCAAGAAGGTGGGGGAGGATTGTCATCATTGCTTTCATCATTTGAGGAAGAAATATTTTCAGAAGTAGAAGGGATAGAGAGAGGTGGCACATCCACTGAACTAGGCTCGTAGGCCGATATATTTTCAGCAAACTTTACATCTCTTCTAATGGTAACATTTTTGGATTTAGGTGGAAGTAGTATATATCCTTTGACATCTTTAGAATATCCAAAAAAAATACATTTTTCACTCTTAGGTTCTAAGGCTTTATGTTTCTCATATGGAATATGGGCCCTTGCTTCACTTCCAGAAACACAAAAGTGACTTACATCTGGTTTAATTGAGCTCCATGCTTCTTATGGAGTGATATTCTATAAAACATTAGTAGGAGTGTGATTTACTATGTAATTTGCGTAGTTAATTGCTTCTGCCCGAAAATTAAGACTAAGTCCTTTAGATTGAAGCATACAATTAGCCATTTCCTTTAAGGTGTGATTCTTCCTTTCAGCTACACCATTTTTTTGTGGAGTATATGGAACAATATGTTGCATTTGAATTCCACTCTTAGTGCAAAATTTGATGAATTTTTTGTTAACATATTCTCCGCCATTATCAGATCTTAGCTTAAGAATTTGATGTCAAGATTGTTTTTTAGCAAAGGCCTTAAAGGCCAAGAACATGTTAAATAATTCACTCTTGAGTTTTAAGAAGTATACCCAAGTGCGTCTAGAGAAATCATCAATGAAAGTTAATAAATACTTGTAGCCAGAGAATGAAACAACTGGAAGTCGAATACATAAGTCACTATGCATAAGATGTAAAGGGGCTGAGGCATGCCAAGAGGAACATTTTTCAAAACTATCCCAATGATGTTTTTCAAGTACACATCCGGAAAAAACACCATCTCTGTAAGATACCATAGGAAGACCTGTCACCATATTTTATTTACATAGATTTTGAAGGGAGCGATAGTTTAAGTGACCAAATCGCTCATGCCAAAGTTTGCTCACTTCATTATTATGAGCAACAAATACCAAGGGAAGAGTTGATGACCCAAAGTTGTTAAACTTATACAACCTTGTAGAATCATCAACAATTCTAGTAGCTAAAATCTGTCTAGGATCTCTTAGGTCCTTAATTAAAAAATAGTGAGGTGAAAATTCAACGGTTTTACCTTCACCTGAATGAGTTATCTGATATACAAAGAGAAGGTTGTAGGATAAGTTTGGAACACATAATACATCATTAAATTGACCATTGTCTAGATGAATATTTCCAGTCCCTACAACAGTAAGAGATCTATCATCACCAACATATATGTTTTTGGTGTTACAATCATTTCAAGAAGAAAACATGGCTTCGTTTTTGGTCATGTGATAAGAAGCTCCAAAATCAATGAGCCACTCATGAGAATGATAAGAAGAAGATACATTTAGTGCATAACCAAAACGAGATGCTTGACAACCACATGTAGAAAGTGTTATTTCTGAAGATGAAGTTCAAGTTGAAGAGTGCTCCAAATGGATGTTATGCTTCTTCATTATTGCTTCCAAGGCTTCCATCTTCTTAAAGCATTTGGATTCTAAGTGGCCACTCGATTACAAAAGTTGCAATGTCTATCAATCTTCTTCCCTTTGTTTTTATTTGCCTTATCATTTTGTTGAATTGATTTTTCATTTTGAGACTGAAAGTGCTTAGGACCCTTGGTTGGTTTAGGACCATTCTTTTTAAGATGCTGCTTCTTAGGATTCTTTGACCTTGGTTGCTGCTGAGCGACTAAGGCTTTCTTAGAAGAGTTTCCAATATTAACAAGACAAAGTTGTAAGAGTTTTTCTTGTTCTCTTGTTAAAGAATCACAAAGGGCATCAAAAGAGGGGGACTTGTAGTCTTGTCCTTGAGAAATAAAGGCTTCTCTAATAGAATGGAAAGTGGAAACACACACAGAGTAGGCTGGTCCCGACTTAGTAAGAATGGGATAGATAAGGCTACCATCTTCTTTCTTAACCTTAACACATTCCAAGAGAAGTCTAAGGGTCTTGAACTTGGAAAAAAATCTTCAATGGAAGACAAATTATTGGGGTCCAACATTAGCAACTCATTTTTGAGTTGACGAGCTCTAATTTCATTTTTAATTCAAAAACTTTATTGAGTTGTTTCATTACTTCATCATGGGTATCAAGTTCTGCGATATGGAATCTAAGGTCTAGAGAAATAGACATCCCTATCAACCCACGTGCTTGATCTTGTCTATTTTTCCATTTGGCTTGCTTATCTTCATCTTTAGGTTTAGACTCTTGGCCTGAGGCTATTCTATAAAGACATTTACTTCTAAGTAAATCCTCTATGTAGGACACCCATTGGAAGTAGTTGGTGCTGTCAAGAATAACTTGGCATGGAATTTCCATTTTAACAAAAACTGAGGCTGTAGATGCTGAAACTAAGTGTTTCAATGGAAAGATCTCAAAAAATTAGGCCTATTAAAAAGAAACGGCTCTGAAAATGATTTCTGGATGAAGAAGTTATGGCTTTTTGAAGAAAAGTTGTCGAATATGCTGACGAAGTATGTGAATATGTGGAAGTGAATGATAATATTATATTTAAAAGAAAATTCCCCCTCTTTCCAAAATTAATCTAATTAGCTCACTTAAAAAAAAACTTATGTGACCCACTTTTATAAATAAGTGAAAGTCACTTTTACAATAGTACTTTATGAGTTACCCACTAAATTGTAACTTAAATAAAAGATAAAGAGACTTTAGAATTATAAGTGACTCACTTTTTATAATGGGTGAGAATTTTTTTACATAAAGTAACTTTAAAACATAAGCTACATGTATTTTTTGATAAAGTAACTCAACAAAAAGAAATACTTGAACCCAAGACCTCTATTCTCATAAAGTAACTTTGGACCAAGTGAGCTGGTTTAAAAGGTTAATAATATTTGGAAAAGAGGAAGGGTTTTTTGTTTTTTTTAGTCACTGAAGCTTTGGAGTGCGTGCTTACTTGAGAAAACCCTTTTTGCCTACAAAACAAAAAACCACACAACCCAAAATGAACATGCAAAAAAAACCAAACCTTACAGCTTGAAGTTAGATTTTGCCGAAAACTAAATATTTTCCTCAATGTTTCTGATTTTTCGAGATCACCCTAAGCCGCGACGGAAAAGATCATACGCATGAAAAAAATCCTTCCTTTTTGTTTCCGATTTGCCCAAACCGCACAAAATTGTGGGGAAAAGAGCATGCACAAAAATGAAAGGTATGGATTCGGTAATAAAAAATAGAGAGATAAATAACTAAAACTGAAAAATAAGACTGTATGCCTCTAGATCTTAAAAATGACGTAGCTAGGGCTACCTAAAACCTTTTCACGTAAAACGAAAGGGGTTCCTCACTGAAACATATGCTCTTAATAAAATAGAGCAGTCCTCTCGGCCCGAAAGCGGTCAAAAATAGTAGATCTAGGAAACGATAGTCGGATGCAGTTGTACTGGCTTCAGATTTGGATCACCAACAGATGCGCCTCTCAAATAGCTCTGATACCATGTAGGAATTTACAGGGTAATTTCCTCATATAGAACACCAAAGGACACGACTCACAAACAAATCACAGATCAATACACTAGTATTCTTGACGTGGTTAAAACCTTCAAAGAGGGAAACAATCCACGGCTTGAGCCAAGGTGGCCACTTCAAAAAATTTATTAATGTAAAAGAAAGAAAATTTACGTAACCTTCTCTCATGAACGGTCACCTTACAAATGACCCTCCAAGCTCTTTAAATAGATATCATGGACCAATCGGGTGTTAAGCCATTGATCAAGTGTTAGTAATACCAAGGAGAGAATGAACTGTCAGATCACTTCATGTCTAGAACATATCGTGTCTATTGGATTGTAAGTTACAAAAGTACGTAGTAAAAAAACACACTTTACCTAACTCTACACTAGACCAAGTTATACTTAACTATTTCCTATGTGTCAGAATATCCTAACAATTATGGAAGAATTTGGCATTCCTTTCCCCTACCTGAAGCCAAATACTTTTGGATTTAAGCCTCCACAATTCTTCTTTCTTCTTGAGATGAGTATGATAGTATTGGAAGGTATTCTATTCTCGATGTAAAATCACCAAGGTAACCTCCTCTGATTCTAGCCTTGATTGAATCTGCTCCATTTGATATTATGACAGAAGACTAGATTGTTGGTGTGCAACTTTCCCTTTTTTTATCCAATTTTTGATGTCCATATTTAACCTTTTAATTTTGGTTTCCCAAATATTATTAGGGCTACCATCTAACCACTAGTTCCAATAATGACTCACGAGATCGATAAAATCATGGTTTTGCAACTAGAGGACTGAAAAACAGAATAGAATGGGACCATAATTCAGGGGAGGGTTCAGAGAGAGTTTGATAGGCCAATGATCAGAGCAATTCCAAGGAAGAATATAAGAGAGGAGAGACAAATTTGTAGATAGGAATGAGTCTGAAACCAAAAACCAATCTATCCTAGCAGCAACATGCCGAGGACCAAATCACTTATTTTTCCAAGTGTAGCAAAATCTTGAAGGTTGGACATCAAGAAGAAATAATGAGTTGATAAGGTCTTCCATGGAATCCTGAAAATGATATATGATAATCAACCCTCCCCTTTTCTCTTTCTAGTGAAAAATGGTATTGGAAACCCCTCCCAAAATGCAATTTTAACTAAACTTAGAATTCTCGATATCCAGGAGGGATTTCCAACAATCTTGCTTTTCTCTGAATGCACTAGCATGCAAACATTAATAATGGAACAAACTTGATTAAGGGCGAGTAATTGAAAAGTCATTGTGATCTAATATATGTTCTTGTAGCTCCTTAACAACTTAGTTTTGTTCGAATTCCACCACATGCTTATGCCCCTGATGCCCCATGGGATCTCTATGTGACCAGATCACATTTGTTCTAGATTTGTCTATGAATGATTGCTAGATCAGCCTCATCCATTTTTGTTTCCTGTAAAAGGGATACCATTTGTTTCTCCTTCATGATTAAGGATTTTTCTTTGCTTATTCTTTTCCTTGAACTGAGCCCTCTACAATTCGAAGAGATAATATTCATGGCTTACTTTTTGGAGAGAGTAGCCCCTTTTGAGGGGCTTGTGTTTCCACCCTTTCTCCCTTCTTTACTCCCATGATCTGTAATCTACCTGGGAATAGTGTTTTGGTGTCCAAGCTCTTTTTCTTTCTCTATTTTCTCTTTCTTGATTTCCCCATTCGACTTCCTTCCAGATTGTTGGGCCTTCCTTTCTAATTCATTTTCTTTCTTAGCCTCTGAATTTTCATCTGTTGAGCTTAGAATTTGAGTAGGAATTGTTGCTTCTTTAGAAGAAAGATAGTCCTCCTCCTTCTCAGAGGATGCATCATCCAGGTTTTCATCCAAAGAATGACTATTAGGACCTTGGGGAGCCATTTGGGGGGAAACCTCTTGAGATGGAGATGACCCTTCTTCAATGTTTAAGGAGGAAATGGCTTTGAATTGTTTCCTGGAGCCTTTCTAACTTCCAATTTGGCTTGAGATCACTTTATTTCCATGATCCAATGCACCACTCCCTAGATTCTTAGCATTCCATGTTTGTTTCCCTTATTGCCACAAATCTCACTGATCTCCCTGAGTTTCTTGTGTGCTCAGAGCTTTGGAGAAACTTCTAGCAAAGTGGCCATATTCACGATAGATCCAACATTTAAAAGGAAGTTTATCATAACCCTTTTCTTAAACATGATTCCAATAATCCATACAAAGATTTATTGTCGTAGGGAAACCCTTTTCCATATCTACTTCAACACAAATATGTGCACAAGAACACAGCCCTTTCCTGGGTTCCACACAGTCAATATACTTCCGCAAAGAATTACCAATCAACTCAAAAGTAGCATTGTTCCAGCAATGAAGGGGAAGGTATGGAAGTTTTACCCATACTATTATAACAATGGGAATGTCACAGTTAGGGTTGAAGTTAGGGTTCCATCTATCCAAGTACAATCCCTAGGGGCCCATAAAATATGGGCCACTTCTGAAAATCAAATCACAATCTTCCTTCAACTCAAATAAAATATGAAAAAACCCTTACCCATAAAGTATGAAATTACCTCACCTTTCATATTGATCTTCCAGTTTTGGTCGACCCATGATCATAATGATTCGGGAGAAGGCCAAAAACCAGTAAATTGGTCGATAAGCCCCTGATCTACAAGCTACAAGGCTCGTGTTCAAGCTTGAGGAGCCAAAATAATGATCTTCAATATATCATCGAGTTTGATAACAAATTCCAAAGTGGCATACTTTTGGAACTTGGTTTGTTTTCCACTAAACTATTGAAAGTTGCAACATCACTTTCCATTTGTTGGGTTTGAGACGGATCCGCCATAGTGGCCACCTAGGCAGAAAAACCCCCTTTCAATTATTGAACTTCATCGCCTATGAATACCATCACTGAATTATAAATTCACTCAACCTCAATTGAAAAGGAGTGCAAACTAATGCATTGAAAATACCTATGAATGCCAAAGTAGCTACAGAAGTAGATCACATACCCTCACTGTTATTTTTAATTCATTAAGATAACCATTGCCTCAAATAATTCCTAAGGTGAAGTAATCGATATAATAGTGCACCTACTCAACAAACGCTCCACTAAGTTAGTTAAAAATATAACACCCAACAAGGCATCAAAGCTACCAAAGTCTTTCACTTTTGAAGAAAGTTACCATGATTCATTGTTTGCCTCAAATTTAGGGAGGGAAGGGTTTTTGTGAAACTTATATTTTAGGCAAGCAAAAATAAATTTATCCCTATTGACACATGACAAATCTAGAGTTAAGATGGATCTACAAGGGTTATATGTGAGAGAGAGAGAGAGAGAGAGAGAGAGAGAGAGAGAGAGAGAGAAAATCCCTCACATTAAGTAGCACACAATTGAATTGTTTTAAATGTAGTAATTTTTCAGTTTCATGCTTTTTTAAAATTATATATATAGTTGAATATTATATTTATGTCTCACATAATTTATTTATTTTTAAACATTTTTTTTAGATGTTAACATAGTGTGAAACCCTTGAAAAGTATGATTAAGGGAAACTTCATTGTTTTTGAAAGAATCCCTAGCTCTTGGGAATGACAGATGGTGAAAAATGATCATGTAGCTCAAGTTTAAGAGGGAGATGAATTTTCTTGAAAGGGTAAGTATTCCTTATCTTTGATTACTATTGCTATTGATATGCTCTTGGATACTGAGCCTGTTTTCTTAAGATGATGTCAAGCACATCTATTGGTTTATTATTGAATCTATAGTCTTGTCGTTTGGGCTCCTACTAGTTTAGAACCCTAGTGAGTTGAGAGGAAGCTGAAAGAGAAGGCCTTAATTATTTGAAAATGTTGATCTGTGAACTCTAGCTAAGGGTTGAATTAGAAGGATCTAGGTTTTGTACCCTAGGATTGATTTCTTCAGCTACAAAGCAATTGAAACCCTAACCCATGCATGATGATGTGAACGAGCTTGTCTTACAATATTGCAGGATGAAGATGACAAAGTGGATGCATGTAGTCCATGAATTAAGAAGGACTCCAAGCATTGTAATAGCTGACAAATAACTAATAATTGAATTGAAAATAACTGACAATAAAGGAGGATCTGAATTGAAATGAAAAAGGTAGGTTCATAATTGACAAGGAATGGCTACTCAAGAGGAGCACCTCGTCCACTTGCTTTCCATCCATGTTTCATTTGTGGATGGAAGCTTTATAGAATAATAATACCTACAATGCACATAAAATGTGTTAAAGGTCGATAAAGAATAAGAAAAATAATAAAATAAATTAAGAAACATTTTTATTACTAAATAAAAATTAGACAACACTAAGGCACATGAAATCCTGAATGAGATCCTCTTGGTTTCAAGAATAATTTATTGGAGTAGTCTAATCTTGGAGCAAACATTCCTTGATTTGATGGATAACAACTAAGTCAACATTGATTGGGTTTTTTCGCCTTTTGGAATGGGAAGGTTTGCTCCAAGACTATCCAAATCCTAAACTATTCTCTACTTAACAGAGCCAACCATGTGAAGGTGGAAGCTCTTATGGCCCCTCCCCTCCCCTCACATAACTCTTGATTCCCTAGTACCCAATCTATCTACTATAAAGAAAAGTTGATAGGAACACATCAAGATTCATGAATACACACTAGCAAAACATAAAATTGATAAAGAAACATATTCGTTGACATTCATCCTCTCACAACTTCTAAAAAGTATATTTCAATTTTTTCTAACATAAGTAAAAAAAAGTATGCAAGAAATCATTCAAACATATTTATACATCAATATGTATTTTTTTTACATCAAAAATATTTTACAACAATATATCTTATACTATACATTATAGCATTGTACATCATCAAAAAAATATTTGTCTCTTCTTGTTACAACCCATATAATTCAAAAGTTTTTCATCCATTTCTGCAATTTCATCTTTTGGTTAGGGCTATTCTGATGAGGATTGTAATTGTCTCCTCTAGCGCATTGCACCCTTGGTCATGATGTTCTCACAGAGTTGAGGGGGAGCATCGCCTACAAAAAATATTAAATTCATATGGTCAATTATTGAATATCATTGAAGTAGTTTTTAATAATAATAGAAATACCTTTGCAATGTAATTATTTACCTTGTGCACTAGACGAAATTTTTGCAATGACTGCCTCGTGTTCCTCCTTTGGTTGAGGATCCTCCTGTACAACATGCACTTCTATTCAAACCACAACATGTATAAGTAGACAATCGTAAATGAATAAGTAAAAGAAAAAGTACATACTTTACAAGTACAAAATTATTAAGTATATGATTAATATACAACATTATTACCGCTGTGGGCCTCATGTTGGGGCTGCACCCCACTGTCATGGGGTTCCTTGGGAGCACCAAAATGTTATGGCTAGTGCACACTATCAGAGGACTGATGCTTAGTAGTCATGGGATCATCTATATTTATACTACTCCCCTACTAATTAAACCAAAGAAACACATTATATTTATATGAAACATGATTGAATTTTATAATTAATGAAAGGTTAATGTGGATTGATTTTTATTTGCTTTCTCTTTCAAACTGGATCTTGGGGTTTGCCCCATGCTTTTTTGGTTTTTGAATACGTCTTTAAATCCAAACTTGAAACCAATATTGAAGTCTTCCTTCATAGCTTCATTTCTTAATACATCACCTTGCATTGCATAAGAGTATTTATTTTTGTTATTTTCTTGTGCAATTACCAGAATGTTGGAAGGCGATATAACATATAATATTGTTAAGAAGTTTTGGGTACTTACAATTAATGCCTATAGCATCAAATAGTTGCCCTAGCCCAATTTGTGTTGCCCATGCTTCTCAAGCCTTGCCTTTTTTTCCTTCGAAGTGTCGGGGAGCCTATGAAAATTTTCAAGTATGGTATATACCGCAATTTTATTCAAAACTAAAGAAAATTAAACATATCGAAATCAAGATGTAATTTGTACCTTGTTTGACTAGGTGGTGTGATGAGCCTCATCATTGGGTAACTTTATGGACCTTGATACATCTCCAAGCTTATTTAAATAAACTCTTCTCATAATTCCTTACATATTTTGATTATATTTTTCTTAATGAGATGAGTAAAAGTGAGATGTTATGTCTAGTGGACTAATGTGCATTGATTGCAGGTCTTTTAGAGCAAATCATGGCAATTTTGGCTAATCAATGGCATAAACTCGAATGAGACAAGGAGGAGATATTGTAGGAGATAGATCCTCCTCATTGAATCCTCACTCATTCGAATATTCCTCCATCAAATCACACTAGCTCGAAGTTGCAAGCAGCCGAGTCATGAAGATTAAAAGGCAACTGAGCCAGTGACATTTAAAGAGCTAGTTCATCTTGAGTTTGGGAGTCGAGCCTCCTTAAATTTAAGTTAGTCGTTGGAGACTTTAGATGTATAAATAAAGAGGCCTAGAGCCTCAATAGGATTCAAATTTTTGATGTAAAAGCACTAAGCATTTTCGAGTTCAATACTTGTGGAAGACATTGTTATGTAATTTTTGGATATGATAATGAGAATGAGCATTTCCTTGATCCAACACCGAGTTGACTCAGAGGGCTGAAGCTCTTGGGTTAGGGCCCAACCCTAGTAGCAAAGGCTCTTCTTATTTTATTTATATGCTTAGTTGATTTCATAGATTAATGGTTGAATTGGTTTTATCATTATTTCATTGCAAGTAGTTGTGGATTTGATTAGTTTGCTTCCATTTGTGAATTGCTTCAGTAGCTTAGGAAGATAAAGGAATATCAAAAAGATGATAGTAGGTAGCTTTGGCCTCACTCCTCCCTTTAGGGACCATGGTTTGAGGAAAGAACTCCTATCCAACCCCAAAAAGACAAAATTCTGATTTCTTATGGAATTTAGGGTTTTCTACTACTTAGGCCAGCATTTTATCAGTTTTCAAGGATATGATTCAATTGCCATTTCTGATATCTTCAGCCTTGTATCAGATCTCGTAGTGTTTCACATTATTCTGCAAGTTTTTCCATGCATGAAATAGGCAACTAGATAATGAAATTCTATTTTCTTAGTTGATTGAGAATCTTTTTTTTGACATGATTTATGGATAAATGCCAACAATTGATGTAGTGTAGGAGTTTCAGTAGTGCAAAGAGATATCATGACCAACAACTCCATCCTAACCTCATCCATCCATGCTTATCACTTTTTCCACTAAGTCCCTCACCAAATTTATCATTTCATAAGAACACTTCTCTAAGTTTGTTGAGAAAATCCAACCATCTCACAAACTCTGTTTTGAGCTCTGAAGGACTCCTAGCCACTTCCTTGCCTCATTTCTCCCACCATTCACCTTCCCTAAGCCCCACACCACCTTCCAAATCACTCCTATTTCTCTTGGTTGGATCCTATAGAAATATAGGGGATCCTGTAGGAGCACTAGGACATCTTGTAGGATGCATTAGGACATCCTATAGGACGACCTGTAGTGGCCTATTTTGAGGCTGAATTGTGGAAAAAGCACCTAGGAAGAGGAGAAGACCCCTACTTGCCTCCCAAGCCATCTGACCATTCACCATCATCCCTAATCCACCTACTACATCACTAAGAGGATTTATCATTCACATTTTCACACAAAAAAATACAAAAAGGAAAAAGAGAGGTATTGTGTTCATTTACATGCACAACAATAGAATGTTTCGTTATTTCAAATTGCATACCTAGGATAGTATAATTACATACATGTTAACTTTGCATTCTTTTGAAGCAAAGCCTCTTAAAAATAGTTAGATGAATGGTGTGTTTAAGCATTTGATCTTAGTTTTTCCTTACTACAATAGACAAGATATCAGTTAGTGTAACTTTCCCTTTTCCTCATTGGTAATCAAGCTTCTTCTGAATCAATAGAAGGCTGGTTTGAGAAACCAGAGTGATCTATCGCCAACTTAGTAGTGACAAAGAGTGGACCCATCACATCTGCTTGTGTATAAGATATCAGTTAGTGTAAATTTCCCTTTTCCTCATTGGTAATCAAGCTTCTTTTGAATCAATAGAAGGCTGGTTTGAGAAACCATAGTGATCTATCGCTAGCTTAGTAGTGACAAAGAGTAGACCCATCACATTTGCTTGTGTATACAACACTGTCACCTCCAAGTTTCTATGAACCCCAGTTGATAAAGTAAAGTTGATAGCCCTAGCAGTTGTACCATTCTTGCCATAATATTGGTACTGATCACTTTTTGGTGCCGTTGTTGGGGGGGTGTCTAAGTAATATGTGATTTCTGCTTTCTTTCTTCCATTTCTTACCTATGACATTATGCTATTAGATTCATTTCTGCAAAATTAATTGTAAGTTAGTTTGCTTTCTTTTCCATTCTACAAGTGAGATTTCATTCAGTAGTTATTTTCCATTTAGTCAGTGGTTTCAATTCTGCATTTAGTCTCAAATCTACAAAAAACCACAAAACAAAACAAAAACACTTCTTTCATGCCTCATAGGAATAGGGATAACTTAGGAAAGTTTCTACCAAATACCCCCACTACTTCAAACAACCAACCTTCCCTCTTCTTCAGGAGCTTTGAATTGGAGGATCCCTTAGGCGAACAAACAGATATATTTGAAGAGCCTACAGGGGGAGAAGAAGAAGGAGAACCCACTCCAACTGACCTAATGGCTGAAAATAGAAATGACAGAGGAGATAGAGAAAGACTTGAGGGTGCCTTTCCCATCAAAGAAACTAATGGGGATACCAAGATGAAAAACATAAGCCCCTCTGCTCTTCCTCATTTCCATGGCCTGACCTCAGAAGTTTTCTAGGTTTAGTTGGATACTATAGGAGATTTATAAAAGACTTCAACAAGTTAGCTTCTCCTTTATTTGGGGTATTGGCCAAAGACTCTGGTTTTTTATGGTAAAAAAGATGTCAAGAGGCCCTGGACACCCTGAAGGACAAGTTGACCACTTCACCTATTCTCCGAGGCCCAAATTGGGCCCTTCCTTTCTATATACATGTTGATGCCTCTCACAAACACGTAGGAGCTGCTCTAGGCTATGTGGATGATAAATTACCTTATGCCATTTACTTCATCAGTAAGAATTGTCAAAGGCTAAACTGAATATATAGTGAATGAAAAGGAGCTCCTAGCTGTTGTGCATTCATTGAAAAAATTTAGGCATTACATTACAGGTTACCAAACATTTTTGCATACTGACCATGCTGCAATTAAATACTTGATGAATAAACCTGATGTAAATGCCCAGATTATTAGATGGTTACTTTTATTACAACAGTTTGATCTAACTATTATTGATAGGCCTAGCAAGGGCAATGTTGTTGCAGATTTTTTATCCAGATTAACTTTTCCTGCATGGGAGGAAAGAATGGTTGATGATCATTTACCAGATGAACACTTATTCGCCATTTCAGTTCTCTCTCCATGGCTTGTTGACATAGAAAATTACTTGGTGTCTACACAGTTTCCACCGAACTTGTCCTCCAAAGAGAAAAGCAAGATTGTGAGGAAGAGCACCCCATTCGCTTGGATTGGGGGAATCCTCTTCAAACTAGGCCCGAATCAAATTCTGGGAAGATGTGTTAGGGAGGAGGAAGTCTTTGACATCCTTCTGACATGTCATGATGGGCCTTGTGGAGGTCACTTTGTAGCCAAGAGGACAACATTAAAGGTGCTACAAGTTGGTTATTACTAGCCCACTCTTCACCAAGATGTGAGGAGGTATACTATTCAATGTGATCAGTGCCAAAGGATGGGAAAACCTAACCCAAAGGATGAAATGCCTCTACAACCTCAAGTGACTTTCGAGCCATTTAACAAGTGGGGCATGGATTTCATTGGACACATTGACCCTCCATCCAGAAAAAAGAAATACATCATGGTGTGAACTGACTATTTAACCAAGTGGGCTGAAGCCAAGGCCATCAAAGCAACAACAGAGGAGTAATTGGTTGAGTTCTTAAGGGAAAATGTATTTTATAAGTTTGGGTACCCTAGAGAAATGGTCACTGATCAAGGAATCTAGTTTACATCTCACATGATTGAAAATTTATTAAGACAACACAAGATCAAGCATAGAACATCCACTCCTTACCACCCAGAAGTTAATGGGCAAGTGGAGGTGACCAACAAAGCGCTGGAGGGAATTCTGACCAAAGTGATTAGCAACAATAGAAAGGACTGGGCAGATAGGTTAGTTGAGACCACTTGGGCCTACAATACCACCTGGAAGACCACCACTGGATTCACTCCTTATGAGCTGGTTTACGAGAAGAAGGCCCTGCTGTCCATTGAATTTGAATACAACACCTTAAGAATGGTAGTACAACTAGATCTAGATCTCACCAGGGCACACCAAGAGAGACTGCTCCAGCTGAATGGGTTAGATGAGTTTAGAATGTAGACCCTCCTGCACATAAAGGTGACTCAATTTCAAAGGAAGACCTGGCATGACAAGAACATAAAGGAAAATTAGTTTCAAGAAGGTGATTGGGATCTATTGTATGATTCCATATACAAGGATTTTAAAGGGAAGTTGAGGACTAGATGGTTAGGGCATTATGTCATAGAAAAATGTCCTGACAATGGTTTAGCACAGGTAAGAACCATTGATGCAGAGTCCATTACTTTACTTGTCAATGGGCATAGATTGAAGGTCTACAAGAAGCCCTTGTTAAAGCAAGAATTCATTAATGAAATCAGCAAGATAGTGATGGTGGTGGAGCAAGTCTCAGCTTCTACCCCATCAAGTCCCTGTAAAAAAGAGAAAAGAAATAAAGAGACTCAGGTGAAAACCTCTTTTGAGGCACCCAAAGAAAGCAGCTAGGATGAAAACCTCTTGAAGGAAGACTAATTGTTTTCAAATATATATATATATATGTGTGTGTGTGTGTGGTGTGTGTGTGTATGTGTGTGTATACATACATATATATGTGTATGTAATATACATACATATATATGTGTGTATATACACACACACACACACACACACACACACACATATATATATATAAAGAGAGAAAAGAAAAACTTTGAAAATGTTGTTTGTAGGTCAGCAGGAGGAGGATTAGAGCAATAAGAGAGGAGCAGAAGGACCTATACAATTCATGTTTTCATTCCTCCATCCCATATTTTTCATCATCCCATCATTCCCTCCATTTATGAACTCATCCAACTCAGTTTACATGGGCTATGTGTTTTCTACAGGTTTTCCTATAAACCTACATGATTCCCTGAAAACCTACAGGATGATCCTGTAGGAATTAAGTGGCTTTGGAATCCCAAGGAAAGTGACGCTAGATCAAGGGGATGACCAAACCATGTCAAAAAATAAAATGTTACTCCACCGCTTCACCACCATGCCTCTCATCACCATGATTACCCCTGCATTCATCCAATAAGTCAGTTCCAAAATGATTAGAGTTTTCAAAAAAAAAAACACATAGAAGAAGGGGAGAATAGAGGACAGGGGGACAGTACCTGAAGGCTATACCTCTCATCTACCAATCACTAGAACCCTTCTCTACCCATGACCATAATCCTCATGCTCCAGAAGTCAAGAAAATAATAAAAGTTTAGGATAGAGGTAGCTACAGGACATCTTGTAGGTTTCCTGTAGGAAATCTTGTAGAAACCTATCCCACAAAAAGAAATTTCACAGGTTGCAGTCAACTTCAGCATAGAGATCCTATTGTCAAGGAAGCTCCTCCAGAGCTTAGCAGTAGCAGCGGGATCATCAACATCACCCTCCAATACCTGCACATCAAAGAAAAAAAGCATCAAAGAAGGCATTCATAATATCGAGGATTCATAGAAGCAAGGTTGCCTTCGGCTCTTGAAGCAGTGTCTACAGGAAATATATAGAGTAGTTTTCAGCATAGGAGCACCTACAGGATCCTATAGGAAAACCTACAAGATCCTATAAGAGAACTTATAGGATACAGAGAAGTCATCTACAGGATTAGCAGTGGGCATTTAGAGAGGAAATATCAAAGTTTGGCTTCATCAAGCAGTAACCAGGAGGTAGGAGCTATACCTTCCCACATTTTCCAAGTTAAAAAAATATAGAAAAACCCTCTATTTGGTTAAGGAAATTGCAGTCTAGGGGAATTATATATAGAGTTGTCATTTAAAATCTCTCACCCATTATAATTTGAAACTAGACCCATACAAGCCTACACAATTATCAGAGAAAAAATGACAGGGGGATTTAACAAGAGGGAACCCACAAACACAGTGAGAATTCATCAGCACCCTCCTGTAGTAGAAATCTTCACAAGGCACAATTGGATGGGTTTCTTTGAAAAAATGAGGGGATACGATGATGAGGTGGCAAGAGACTTTGCTCTCTCACTCATAACACTAACTAGGACCCATGCGACTACTGTGGTGAAAGGCCTATCAATAGAAATCACCCCTGAAGTCATAGGCAGAATCACCACACTTCCTTTAGGGTTGCCTTGGAGAAAGGAAGATAAGGGTAACAACCAACTTGAAAAGAATAAATTATTTTTGGAAGGTGAAGAGGCAATGGAGGAAAAGAATGGGGTTAGAAGAGAAAGCTTGCCATACCCTTGGAATGAAATTAGCTACCACTTCATTAAGTATATATCATGTGAGGGAAGATACAGTGTGGTGTATGGATACCATTTCAGGCTTCTCTAAGAACTAAGATTTGGAGTAGACACACCTACTCAAAACAAACTAAGCATACCCTACTTTCCTCTTCAATCAGTGATAGATATAAGCATCAAAGCACAGGAAGGAAAATATCAACAACTAGCCCATCATGGGTTAATCAAACTTATCCTAGAAGATTCCCTCCAAAACCTAAGACTCCCTATTACATGGACAAATTTTAGAGACATGCAGGAAGAGGGAGAAATAAAATCTCTTGAATATGACAAAAGCCCCACTACTAGTGAGAGGGATGAAGAGGAAATAGGGGAGGAATAAGAGGAAGAAAAGGAGGAGGAAAGTGAAGAAGAGACAGAAGAAGATGCAAAAGAAGAAACTAATGAATAGAGTGAGGAACTGGAGGAAGAAAAGGAAGAAAGAAAGTAGTGGGAAGAGATAGAGAGGAAGACATGATTCTATTCACAGGAGGAAGAAAATACAACAAAAGCATGGGATGTCAGGGAGGCCACTAGAGAAATGAAGGACATGGATATAGATTGAGTTTCTCAGAGGATGAGCAACACTTTCAATAGGGGGGTGATGATGAACCTCATCATTGGGTAACTTTATGGACCTTGATACACCTCCAAGCTTATTTAAATCAACTTTTCTCATAATTCCTTACATATTTTGATTATATTTTGCTTAATGAGATGAGTAAAAGTGAGATGTTATATCTAGTGGACTAATGTGCATTGATTGCAGGTTTTTGAGAGCAAATCATGGCAATTTTGGCTAATCAAGGGAAAAAAATCGAATGAGACAAGGAGGAGAGATTGTAGGAGATAGATCCTCCTCATTTAATCCTCACTTATTCAAATATTCCTCCATCAAATCACACTAGCTTGGAGTTGCAAGCAGTCAAGTCATGAAGATCAAAAGGAAGCCGAGCCAATGACATTTAAAGAGCCAATTCATATTGAGTTTGGGAGCCAAGCCTCCCTAGATTTAAGGAAGTCATTAGAGACTTCAGTTGTATAAATAAATAGGCTTAGAGCCTCATTAGAATTTGGATTTTTGATGTAAAAGCACTAAGCATTTTTTAGTTCAAGACTAGTGGAAGACATTGTTATGTAATTTTTTGATATGATAATGAGAATGAGCATTTCCTTGATCCATCACTGAGTTGACTCAGAGGGCTGAATCTCTTGGGTTAGGGACCAACCCTAGTAGCAAATGATCCTCTTCTTGTATTTATATGTTTAGTTGATTTCATAGATTAATGGTTGAATTGGTTTTAGCATTATTTCATTGCAAGTAGTTGTGGATTTGATTAGTTTTCTTCCATTTATGCATTGCTTCAGTAGTAGCTTAGGAAGATAAAGGAATATCAAAAAGATGATAGTAGGTAGCTTTGGCCTCACTCCTCCCTTCAAGGACCATGGTTTGAGGAAAGAACTCCTATGCAACCCCAAAAAGACAAAATTATGATTTCTTATGGGATTTAGAGTTTTTTGCTACTTAGGCCAGCATTTTATCAGTTTTCAAGGTTAGGATTCAATTGTTATTTCTGTTATCTTCATCCTTGTATTTTTTTTTTCTCTGCAAAGACTAAATTCTATTAACTGTAAAGCAAAATAATTTTACATGGAGTTGAGGCTACAGGGGTCAGAGCCCAAGAGCCATCAACACAGCAGAACTACCCCATTACAAAAAGAAACTGGGGATGGCAATTACATAGTGCTAACAAACTGAAAATATACCCAGACATAGACTTGTAGAAAGAAGAGAGATACATCGGAATCAGATAAGCAGAGTTTCTGAGCAGACCATCCAGTAGGAGAACCAACACTTCCTCAGAAGGAAGCCAAAACCTGAGACTGACAAAGCCGAGCCGGACCGACAACAAAAAGCCTGGAGGTGGCCAACTGAGAAAAAACCAGAAACAAAAAGGAGAAGTGCGATTACAGGTGGCAATCTGCTTCCGTATCCTCCCCAGGAGTCTTCTCAACATCCCGACACGCGCTACCAATTCTAAGATTTTCATTTCCATCCATCTCACTGACAGGTTCGCCTGGCCAAGACTGGTGGTGCCTATGTCCCTTTCCACATCAATTGGACTAATGTCCTCCAGAGGAGGAATGCTTATGGGCTGAATGCTCTCCTGACCAAGCTTGTCCCTTTGCCGAATTTCCTGATCTCCCTCATCCATGGAATGCTCACTACTTTGAGAAGGATTGGGCGCAATGCAAGACAGAGGGGAGATTTGATTTTCTTCTTCCGAGAGGATAATAGTAATGTGAGCAGTAATCAGAGGCCTGTTCAAATTACTTTGAAATTTGAAATGCGTTGTTTGGAAAGCACTGTTAGGAATAGGCTTGCACCCAGGGCTCGAGGGAGGCAAATCCTCTTGAGAGGAGGTAAGATTAATGGGTGAATGGGCAGGGTCTACCGAATGACTGATAGAAGGTCGTTTGCCACTGCCTTGGCGTCCCCCAGAGTGGTTCCGCCTGCTGTGGTGCTTCATTTTGACAAGTGAAGGGGAAAACACAGAGAAACCAAAGAGACTAGGGCCAGGAGCAGGGGAGTGGCCGAAGTGAACCAGAGACCAGGTAACACAAACGGAGAAGACTTGAGACGGAAAAATAGCACAAAAAAGTCTAAATACAAAAGCCTTGGACAGCTTACCCCGAATCACCGGTCTGATCCCTCTGTAGAGAGCCTTGGCGCAAATGGAACGATCCCAAAGAATAACAGAGCCTGCATGGAGCTTGCTTCTGTTTGCAAGCTTCTGCTTAACTTCACAACACACCTTAAACCAAAGCCTGGAGCCGTAAGACTGAGCGCCGGGGGTGAATTGGGCACAGGAGGTCGGCATGATTATAACCATCACCGTGTTGCGTTGAAGCGCGTACTTCTTAAATGCGAAAATCCTGCAATATCCTTCCTTCATAACTACATTCCTTCTGCGTGAGGTGAAGGTCTAGGAGGCCACGCTTCTCTACAACTAGAATTACCTGGAGGTGTTAATTTTCATGAGGGTCATTTAATTCCCTAGTGCCACCCGCATTTGAGGAGACTTCATCCACCTGTGGCATTTCCTTCTGCACAAGATTATTGAAGTCCAAGATTTGAGAATCAGAGGCTAGGCGAGAGATTGATCCAACATGTAGATGCATCCCATAGTCAACTCCCATATTAGCTAATAGGTCTGCAACTTTGTTCCCTTCTCAGCGAATGTGTTTTAGAGTGACCGCCCTGTGGGAAGAAAACCAACGTTCAATAGATCGTAGCCTATTTTCCATTCTCCAACTGTTGCTGACCTTACAGGCTGGGCATCCTTGTAGGATTCTTGAAACCATTTTGATAATGATTTGAGAGTCTCCCTCTATTATCAGAGGAAAGAGGCCCTTACCTTGAGCCAAGAGTAGCCCTTGCCATAGACCTTCCAATTCAGCTGAATTATTGGTATCCCATCCTCTTGAACCTAGGAAAGTTAGGATAGGAGCTCCCTTATGATCTCTAAAGATTCCACCAAAGCCTGATTTCCCTAGGTTGCCTTTTGAGGCCCCATCAAAGTTTAACTGGAACAGATTCTCGGGGGGAGGAAGCCATTTCGTAGGTAGGTGGTTCTTTGGCTGCTTTGTTCCTTTGATTAGCTGATCTTGCTTCCTTTGGAAATTCCAATTATTCCAAATTGATTGTTCTTGGGGGGTAGTTGGGAAATCCTCTTGATACCAGGTTTTGAGAAATATGGTTTCTTCAATATTTTGGTGGAGAATTTTCCAGATATCTTCCAGCGATCTGGTGTGATCCTTGAATATTTTGCCATTTCTCTCCTTCCAAATAGCCCATAAGGCAAAGCCTGGGATGAGCTTCCAGAGGAAATTTAAGATCTTACTTTAATAAGTGTCGTGGTACCAGTTGCACACAGTAGCCTTGATATCTTCGTTAGATCTACTATTCTTTTGGCAGCGAAAACTAATCTTTTGCCAAATCTTTTGTGCTAATGGATAGTAGTGCATCAGATGCATGATGGTTTCCTCATTCTGTTTGCAGTTGGGACAGAGGGAGGGTCCATGAAAATTTCTTTTTCTTAGATTGTCCCACGTGAGATTCTTGTTGTGGCAGAGGAGCCAAAGAAAGGTGGACACCTTCGGCCATATGGAGGGGTCCCATATTTTGCTCCATATTAGATCTAACCCCATGTGATCCTTTATAAGGATATTGTAGGCTTCTCTCGTAGAAAAAGTGCCTTTTTCTTCATATCCCCATCTGAGGATGTCCTTTTCCTCAGAGTATTGAATTTTCCTTTTCATTAATTCTGTGTCCATGATTTGTTGGACTTGCTCCTGCTCCTGTCTTAGGATTTGAGAGGCTGGGAGCCATTCTCTATACTTATGGTTTGATGAGGTTCCCCAGAAGTTTCCCACCGTATCAAAAGGGTGCATATCTTGTACCAGATTAGGATTGAGAGGGAGTTGGTATTTGAGTGTGGGCATCTGCTGCCAAGAGTCTTCCTAAAACCTTGCATTGCTACCATTCTTTACTTCCCAAAAGCTATGCTGCTGAATGAGATTCTTATGTTGCTTGGCCGAGTTCCACATGATTGAACCTGGGCTGAGCTCTGATAATCTAATAAGTTCCTCCATTGGACAATTTCTGGCATATTTGGCTGTCCATAACGAGGCCCAGGGTGTGAGAGGCTCAGTTAGCCATTTCCACCATATTCGAGCCCCCATAACTTCATTGTTGTGAGAGGGGTCTCGCAGACTGATACCTCCTCCTTTTTTTGGAAGACAAGCCGTAGTCCATTTGACTAGGGCCCACTTTCGCCTGAGGCCATACTGCCCCAAAGAAAGGATCTTTGGAGAGTGATAATTTCCTTAAGAACCCATTTGGGCGCAGCAAGGATGGAGAAAAGGTATAAGGGCATAGCTTGAAGAACAACTTTTATGAGGATAAGACGGCTAGCCATATTGAGAGATCTATGGGTCTAAGAGGAAAGACGCGCCTCTAGCTTTTCTAACAGGATTTTCTAGGATGAGTGCTTTAGGGTTGAGGCAATCAGAGGAGCACCTAAATAAGTAGAAGGGAGGCTAGCAGAAGAAAAGCCCAGAATGCGGATAATGGCTGATTTAATGGCAGGGGGGGTATGAAAGAAGAAGATTTGAGATTTGGATTTATTGATAGAAGCACCCGAGGCCTCCGAGAAGTTAGACAAGAGGGCTTTCAGCTGGCGTGCTTCCTGGACCGAGGGATGCCCAAAAAGCATGTTATCATCTACAAATTGCTGGTGGGTGAAAGCAGGGGAATTGTGGAAGGAGAGGCCTCTGAGACGCATAGATTACTGAGCCGACCTGATACTACGGCCTAAACCGTCAGCATTTATAACAAATAGAAAGGGGGAAAGGGGGTCTCCCTGCCTGATGCCCCGAGTAGGATGAAAGGTAGAGGAGGGTATGCCATTGATAAGGACAGAGAAAAAAGAGGATGAGATGAGGCTCATAATCCATCAAACCTAGGGAGCAGCAAATCCAAAAGCCGTTAACACCTTTTCAATATACACCCAACTAAGGCTATCAAAAGCCTTTGAAAGATCTAGTTTGAGGAGCATACCTGGCTTCTTAGAGATCTTCAGAGAGTGAATTATTTCATGATTCAGAATGATCCCATCCGTGATCTGCCTCCCTTCAACATATCCAGATTGCTCAGGTGAGATGATGAGAGGAAGTAGAAGTTTGAGCCGTGATGCTATTATTTTAGACACAATTTTATAGATTATATTGCATAGAGCTATCGGTCTGTACTTATCAGGTATGCTTGGATGATCCACCTTAGGAACTAGGGCTATGAAAGTAGCATTCACTCCTGGAAACATCCATCTCAAGGATCGAGACTCCTCCACCACCTGCCAGACTTCCATCTTGATGAGCTCCCAGAAGCTATGGAAGAAATTAGAGGTAAAGCCATCCGGGCCTGGGGCCTTGCCTGCGTTCAGTTGACGCACTGCATGTTCCACTTCTTGAAGATCAACATGCTTGAGAAGCATTTGGTTATGCTCTTCTGAGATAAGTTTGGGGATATTTTGGTTAATATCCGCTATAGCCTGAGTTCTGTTGCCGTTTGGCTCTCGATGAATCTGCTTGAAATAGTTTACTAGAATACTCTCAATTTCCTCGTGCTTTTCCACCTTGATGCCCTGCTCGTTTTGAATGTGTGTTATATTATTATGCATCCTGCGCTGGATTGTAGTGCTGTGAAAGAATTTAGTGTTTTTTTCTCCATCCTTGAGCCACCTGACTCTTGATTTTTGCCTCCATAACGTTTCTTCCTACTTATCCTTTTCAGCAAGTTGCATTTCAAGAATTTTTTCCTGTTTTGAAAGTTGCTCTGATCGGCCATTGATGATAAGCTTCTGCTGTAGCTGCTTCATATCTTGCTTGAGGGCCTCTTTACCCTAAAAAATATTGCCAAAAGATGTGTGATTCCAGTGCTTTATCTTGGCTTTTAAGTGCTTGAGCTTTTGCTGGAATTGGAACATTTTTGACCCTGGTGAAGGAGAGAAACTGTTCCATTCTGTATTGACTAATTTTTGGAAGTCCGGATGAGGCAACCAGAAGGCCTCAAAATGAAAGGGGATGCGAAGCTTGTTCCCCGGAAGAGACCATTGTAGAGAAATGGGCCAGTTATCAGAACCGAAGAAGGGTAGGATCGAGGCGGCAAAGTCTCCACCTAGATGAATGGCATTGTCCGAGAGTAAAAACCTATGCAACCGAGAAGCTATTTGCTGGTTCCCTGCTCTTATGTTATTCCAGGTGAATAATCCATTGTTGAAAGGAAGATCAATGAGCCAGTTATTCTGAATGAAGTCCTTAAGAATTGTCCCTTCCTGTATTCCTCTGCATCTTCCTCCTCTCTTTTCTTCTATTTTTGTAATCATGTTGAAATCACCTCCAGCAATCCAAAGAGGGAGCGATCTGGTGTGGTTAATTTCAAAGAGAGAATTTAGAATTCCCGCTTTGAGAGTGGTCTCCTGTGGAAAATAGACATTGGTTAGTAACCCATGGATATTTGTGCCTATAATGTGAAAGATTGCTTGTAGAAAATTCCTGTGTGCATGGAAATTGTCGACCCTGATAGCTCTTGAATCCCAGATTATTGCTAGGCCTCCAGAGGCACCATTCGCATCCACCGCCATATTGAGGCTCCCAGGCCATATTTTGGTAGCTAATCTATCTACTGTAATAGAGCTGCATTTGGTTTCTTGCAAGAACAGGACATGAGGTTTTTCTTGCTTTATCATGTTTTTGAGAATTCGAGTTTTCCTAGGGCCGTTAAGCCCTCTTATATTCCAAGAGATTAATTTCATTGGGAAGGATTTTTCAGTACTGTAGTACTTGGTTAACTTGGAATACCTGTCGGAATCCACTAGAATCTGTCCTATTGTGATTGTTCTTTGTAGATCTGTTTTCCTTCCTCTTTTTTTGATATCTTTGGCTATGAGTCTGCCGTCCCAGCGGCCTCTAGTCTGTATGCCTAGCGCATTTTTCCACTGCGCCCTAGAAAGGACTTCTTCCAGGTTCTTAAGTTGTCCTGCTGGAATATTGTCAAAGTTATTTGTTGTACATGCTTTTTCCAGTCCTGGGATGTCGAGATCCCCAATATCTATTACTTCTGTTTCTTCCTCCATGAACTGTGGATGATTTGATTCTTCAATCGGGTCCTCTTCTTGATTGGCATTCGAGTGTGGTATCTCCATTGGTATAACTTGAGTGTTCCATAATGTTTCTTTTGCTTGTCTGAGGTAGAAACTTCCTTGCCTAACATTTCTGTAATAGGCAAAGTGGGATTTGCCATCTTTGTTTGGATGATTTTCATTGAATCTGGCTCTTTTTGTGCAAGAGAATCCAAATGCGGGTCCAACTGATTAGTCAGAGCACCAAAACTGTTGCTTGTTGAAGGCATAGAAGGGCCAGATTGCGGTACTTTGGATTTCGAAGCTTGTTTCTCGTGGGATTTCTGGCGATTTGTTACTTTGATGAAGCCATTTGCCTCAGATGCTTCCGGACCAGAGGTGGGAGAGGGTTTTTGCTTTAACGGACAGTCTCTGAATAAATTCCCTAAGGCATGACATCTTCGACATCTAAATGGCACATGTTCATAATCAATCGACTGGACCCATTCAATATCATAGTGAGATATGCTTACCGCGTCTGGGAGAGCCTGGTTGAGGTTCATGTAGACACATATACGAGCAAAAGAGGTATATCTACAGGTTTTCATTTCCTCTGCTATCTTGACAAACTCGCCTAGAGTATTATTAATCGCCTACAGGGAGTCTTCCTCCCAATATTCCGCCAGGAGCGAGTATAAGCGGATCCAAACCGGGGCCCAACTGAGATCCTCCTTGTCCGGGTTGAAGCATTCCACCCAGCCTCTGAGAAACAGACCAGTTGCATTGAAGAAATAAGGCCCTCCATCCAGGACCCTATTTATGTCCTCCACGCAGTTGAAGATGGCAGTGAAAAACCCTTTTGGACCTAACTGCAGGGTTATGTGTCCTTTGGGGTGCCATTTCGCATTTATCCAGCTTCTTAAAGCTCTCTCAGTTGGCCACAAGCCAATGAAATTCCCGATTAACACGTGATCTTTCATGTACTCTATCTTGGCATTGATGCGATGACTTGGCAGAACTACCCTTGGGCGCACAGAGGCAATGGGCTTGCATGTAGCTGAGTGAATCTCTAGCTGCTTTTTGTCTTGTGTTGTCTGTTGATTGTTCAGATCCTCATTGTCCTCTTTCTGATTTGCAGTTTTTGTTTCCTCCTGATTCGGCAGCTGCTCAGTGTCATTTTGTGGGGGAGGTTCATCGCCCTCCCCCCGCGGGGGCTCCATGGGGAAGGGTACCCACTGACCTGTGAATATCGGAGCTTGAGTCCATCAGAAAATGCAGGGGTGCTGCAGTCTATGACAGTCTTCCGTTGCTGCAATTGCACAAACCCTAGAGCGCAGAGCGAACCCTAGAGCGCAGAGCCTTGAAAGAGATTTTTCCCTCAACACACTAATCATGCATCATCTTCATCCTTGTATTAGATCTCATAGTGTTTCACATTATTCTGCAAGTTTTTCCATGCATGAAATAGGCAACTAGATAATAAAATTCTTTTTTCTTAGTTGATTGAGAATCTTTCTTGTTTGACATGATTTATGGATAAATGCCAGTGATTAATGTAGTACAGGATTTTCAATAGTGCAGAGAGATCTCATGACCAATAACCCCATCCTAATCTCATCCATCCATGATTATCACTTTTTCCATAAAGTTCCTCACCAAATTCATCATTTCATAAGAACACTTCTCCAAGTTTGTTGAGCAAATCGAACCATCTCACAAACTCTGTTTTGAGCTCTGAAGGAGTCCTAGCCACTCCCTTACCTTATATCTCCCACCATTCACCTTCCCTAAGCCCCCAAACCACTTTCCAAATCACTCCTATTGCTCTCGGCCAGATCTTGTAGGAATATAGGGGATCTTGCAAGAACATTAGGACATCATGTAGGAGGCATTAGGACATCTTGTAGGACACCCTGTAGTGGCCTGTTTTGAGGCCGAATTATGGAAAAATCACCTAGGAAGATAGGAGACGACCCCTACTTGCCTCCCAAGCCATCTGATCATTCACCATCATCCCTGATCCACCTACCACATCACCAAGAGGATTTAGCATTCACATTTTCACACAAAAAAAAAATAAAAAAAGGAAAAAGAGAGTTATTGTGTTCATTTACATGCACAACAGTAGAATGTTTCGTCATTTCAGATGGCATGCCTAGGATAGTAGGATTACACACATGTTAACTTATCATTCTTTTGAAGCAAAGCCTCTTAGCAATAGTTAGATGAATGGTGCGTTTAAGCATTTGATCTCAGTTTTTCCTTGCTACAGTAGACAAGATTTCAGTTAGTGTAAATTTCCCTTTTCCTCATTGGTAATCAAGCTTCTTCTGAATCAATATAAGGTTGGTTTGAGAAACCATAGTGGTCTATTTCCATCTTAGTAGTGACAAAGAGCGGACCCATCACATATGCTTGTGTATTCAACTCTATCACCTCCAAGTTTGTACGAACCCCGGGTTGATAAAGTAAATTTGGTAGCCCCAGGAGTTGCAACATTCTTGCTGCAATACTGGTGCTCATCATGGTGCTTTCCATTATTTTCTCAGTTCCTTCTCCTTTGTGTCCTTGATGAGGCCTTTCCATTCCATATCAAGAATCACGAGAGGGTGCTCATACCTAGGGTTTTCTATCAATTTTTTCCTATAGTGGTCTTGTAGATATTTTAACTATTTTCGAAATGTGGCGGTAACCTTGGTTTTAATGAAGGTATCTACCTCAAATAGATGTTAAAAGTAGTCCATAAGCTCTTTTTTTAAGGTTGGAATTTTGGAAATTCCACCTTCCACGTATGGTGGGCCTGAAAATATCTAATGCTTTGTCGTCCATTTAAAATGTTGTTAACTACATGGAAAAAGATACAATCATTAGTTTGAAAATAATAATATAGATGACTTATGTTTTAGATAGAAAACATGGAACAATTAAAAAATAAAAAAAATACCATGAATTTTTGGTGTTTTTATTGGAATTCCATCCTCATTCACCAAAAATGTGCATTCAATTTTCCCCATGCTCTTAACACATGATGTTCCGCAAAATGAAGCCATAATGTCATCAGTACTAGGGTCACATCTGTCACCACTTGATCCAGAGCCACACTGTGTGTTTGGCTCAGGGGTCATGTGCTCATTGATCACAAACAACGACGTGACCTAGTGTCAGTACTAGGATCATGACCACTTGAAGGTTGAGTAGTGAATAATTGCCTCACAAATTTATGTTGGGTGCTAGTGTTGGATAGACACTCATGTCATGTCTTCTCAATTCCACTGGTATCAACACTGAGTTGAGGATCAATTGAATGTTGCCGGGGGGGGAAGTTACTCCAAATAAATCTACATAAGAAATAAAATAATTTTTTGATCCTAGCCTCAAATAGGATTTCCTTCCCTATCGTGAATCAATTCCATAATTTATATTTTTGCTTTCATCACATACTTTCTTATTTTCACCTCAAGGTTGGGGGATGACCACAAGTCTTCCTCATCAAGAACATCATTTTCATGGTGCTCAAACTGAATATTCAACAAAAGAAAAGTTATTATTTCGATTATATAAACAATTAATCAAAGTTTCACATTAAATGTAAAGAAAATTTGTTATTTGTTTACTTTTGATTGTGCAAGTGTTTTACCATGTGGATCAACTTACCACATAATAATATAATTAGAGTAGTGATTTTTTTTTTTAAATGTTAAAGAATAGGCATCAACATAAACATTTGATTAAGGTACATATAAACGCATACAAACATGATGAATAAAGAGTATATACGTAAAAATAATCCACTATATTAGTGAAATCAACCTATTATCTCAAACGAATTTCTGTAAGAATTGAAACATCCTTGGCACCTGACAAATTGAAGAATATCTGAATAAGGTAAAGTTTAAGCAAGATCCATAACATTCTCTTGCATACATTTGAAATTTCATGAATAGAAGTGATGTCTTTAGGGTTCTGTGACTAACTGTTTAGTATACAAGGTTTGAGAAGAGTATACATGATTTCTAGGGTTTGCATTAAGAATTTTCAGATGAAATCCTAGGGTTTATGAAACCTAGCAACAATTTCAATTAGAATACCCTAGAAACCCTATCTAACTTATTTCTTTGTAAAAATAAAAAAACCTAGAATGATAGGATTGATATCATGCTCTTAAGAGATAAATACCTTCTTGATTATATTCTCTTGTCCTTGTATATTCTGCTTTGTTGTACTTGCTGGTGAGAATTGAGTTATTTTTGGTTTTTAAGATAATAAACTGAATGAAAATAATGACTTCATTTGTGCCAACCTTTGGCCAAATGGAGTCAAGAACATAATTTGATGAAGAATCATGAAGTGTAATGGGGAAATAAACAAATTTGCGTAGACATAAACTTTTCCAATTAAATAAACCACATTAATACATAAAGTTGAATGAAAAGGCTATAAATATGTTATTTCACCTCCACTTTTTTTCCAACTATTATTTCAATTATATTCCAACTATTATTTTGTGCAAAAATTAATGCAAAAGAGAGTAGTAAACAATCTTCAGAAATAAAACAAGATGCAACCTTTTCTTCATTATGATATTTGTTTACTTCAAGAGATAAAAAGAGATGAAATAATTTTCTTAAAATACCTTCTCCAAGTAAAAGCAACCCATAGAGAATGTGTATACAGCCCTAGAATGAGGGATACACCAACATATTTAATTTGGCAGCCCAACTTTAGCGTGATTTTGATGTTCCTACTTAGCAATTTTGCTAAGTAATTATAATTTGCACAATTTTGAGTTTTGATAAGGTGGACATAGGAAAAGTGGGCTAGGAAGACCACACTTTACAATTTTGGCTAAGGGAGGCTCCAACATAGGAGAAAGGGAAGTAAATAAAAATCGTAGTGGATGGTGGGGGGCACCCCAAGAGGAATACACATCCCTTGGAGCAACACACACTTGTGGAGTGAGAGACAAGAGAGGGTCGATGTATGGGACACACATGGAGAGAGAAGGATCTCAATGATAAATAAGAGGAGGATGCATCACTTTGGGGCTTTTAATCATTTGACAATTGAATTCTTTTATATGCTTGAGCTGTTGAGCCAAGTCTAGATGGTGTTGTTCAACACACGATATGTTCGAGGGGAGATCTCACCTCCATCTTCGATGGAATTCGACTTCCAACCTAGGGGATTTTTTGCTACATTTTGGAATTGTTCCAAGAGATTCCATAGGGGAATTCAATCCATTCTTGGGGCAGGCACAAAAGGGCGCACACACTCTTAGGGAGAAATAGTCTCAGTGCAAACTGGGTTCCGGGATTTTAGGAGCACACTTATTTTGTATTTTGTAGCATATTCGTAGTGGCTTGGAGGGCTGAATTTGTGGCCATTTCTTAGGCTGAATTTCTCTATTCTTGGGCATGCGCAAAGGTGAACTAGTTTAGCCTGTGTAGTCCCTAAAGGAGCAAAATTTTTGTGGGAGATTTGGTCAAGGGATTGAGGTTGTTATTTTCCAGGAGTCATAAGGGAAATTTTGGAGGGATTTCTAATAATTTTGGAGGCCTTTTTGGTAGCAGATTCATAGGTGGTGCAAATAACCAGTTAAAGGAGGAACTCCATTATTCGGGGTTTTTTTTGAGAGGTTGGAACGAAGCCCAACCCTTTCTCGGTCTTTGTGGGTTTTACGAGGAGAGCCTAAAGTTATTTTTACATAATTTTCAGAGCATTTTAGAGGAGTCAACCACCAGTTCCTTTCCATCAAGCTATAACAAAATTCCTGGGCCAATGCAGGGATTGAAGGAGAAGTACTTCCTAATATCTGGGAAACACCTTTTTCTCAGCTTGGACTTGTTTGGCTTGCTTTAGCAAGCCTAGGTCAACATAATTCATACATATATTGTACTCTCCTTGATTTGATAATAAAATGGCTCAACTTGGCACAAATTTTGGGAAAATTGTGGTTGTCTAATTCCATGTTTGGATTTTGTGTTGCGTGTTGTGATTTTTCTTGATTATCATTTTTAATTTCCTAGTAGGAATATTATAAAGTGCCACATTGTCAACCCTTCCACGTGAAATCCACATGGATATGCCCACCTAGCTAACCTCCCAACCCACATGGCAATTGTTTAATGGATGCTGAGCCATTCATGGGTTTGGGTTCCACAATCTCGCACTTATGTATTAACAATGAAAATCATATGAATATCTCTCTCTCTCTCTCTCTCTCTCTCTCTCTTCTGCTCTCATATATATATATATATATATATATAATATATAACCAACTTGATGGTCATTATCTATCACCAATCTTCCCATCTCTCGGGCTCCGTCACCTGGCCCTTACACTTTACACATTTTCTAGCTACTCCAAGGTTGACCCTTCGAGTTGACCTCTTAATGGGGTTACACTGTAGGAGAATAGGCAGGACCACAAGTATATCACACATCTTGGCCCAGGGTTGACCCTTCGAGTTGACCTCTTAATGGTGCTACACTGCAGGAGAATAGGAAAGACAAGTATACCACACATATTGGCCCTACATCACCCTACACCCTTTGAACGTACCTCACTTTTTATCTGATGGGGACTCACCTCTAAGCTTGCAAGTATGGTGTAACTTCTTTACACCAATAAATGTCTTATGGGGCTTACATACATGCCCATACATCCCGGATTATATCATATCACTCCTCCTTAACATGCGCTCTTGTAAATGTTCCAAGAAGTAGCCTCCATATTGATTTGTACTAGCAGGCCACTCCTTTGTGTGACAATTCTTGCGATATCCCACAATTTCCTTCTTTACCCCCCAGGTCCAAAAAATCCACCCACGTGTCACCTTTCAAGAGTCTAGTGCAGTGACACCCCGAATCCACTTTAGCCATGCCATTCAGACAGTGAGTTGGCCTGGTTCTTACATTTTACCTCTATTGAAAGTTACTTCAGGCAAGTCCTTCGAGCTGACCTATCTCGTAGGCCTGTCCCGCACCGATGTAATAAAAACTAGGATCACGTGGAGGCAATCTTGTCCTAGCCCCAAGTCATCTCGCTCCCTTAGAAGTGCACTCCACCTTTATGCTTACGTAATTATAACCTCCGGGAAAGTGTCATCCTTCCACCAACCTTATTATGATAAGGAACAATCAAAACATTCAATTTGTTGCTTCCACAACAAGGCTCTTTTCAAGCCATGCAGATAAGGTCTAGCTGATTGAGGCTATTAGGGTAAGTCTATGCTTGACTTCGCAGCAATGCCACTCATACCAAGATTTCTCCCATGGTTTGATTAAGGAGGTCCCATCTGGGTCATGATTAATATTCTCAATATTGAATCTAGTGGTATTCATAAAGGATTACTCCCACTCTGCATTGCATATCGTTTCCCATGGACTTTCATCATATATCACCTACGGTGGTTCTATAAACATATGAACTTGTGCCAAATTTCAATGCGACCATTGAGGTTTGATAAGGCACTACTGGTGTAATCCCTCCTAAGATTATGTCAGATTTATTCTCTCTGTGTTCACAGTGTTTGTAGCAAGGAATAGTGATCAAGGACCTATCCATTTATGCTAAAGATTTACCCACTTTATCTCTCAAGGATCCGCAGTCCCTTGGGTCTTCAACATCTTAAAGGAATCAAGTAGATCTTGATTTAGATATTTACATGTCTCTTCTAAAGATCATATATACACTCAAGCATATAAGAGTAACCATAAAGCATATGGTGCCAAAAGGAATGCAAGGAGATCAACACTCCTCAAGGAAACAAGGATTACTCTTTCTAAGTCCAATTACAAGCATGAACCCTATGCATAGGCAAATGATGAATAACATCCTGAACCTACAAGCATCCCCATGTTAGGTACAATGAATTCCAGGCATAGTTGCATCGATGGTTGTCAACTACCCTTTGATCCGGGCTTGGTGACACTTGAAGAGCCACCAATACTCATGTTGTATGCCACATTGCTACCCAATATGTATTACAACCACCCAGTGACCATATGCACACATATATGTATATAAATGTTCTCCTGCACAACAAGAAAGAATGTAGCAACATATATGGCTCCTAACCCTGTGAGGTTCATATCAAAGAACACATAGTTGAGTTGATATCTTGTATGAAGTGCGGTGATATATTCAAGCCTTCCTGGATTTGAGAAAACGTGCCTTACACAACACATAAGACAAACCTATTGATCTGGATATGAGTAAAATGGAGATACAGACCCAATCATCAGGATGTGCATTAGCAAGGGATCAAAGAGGTCCCTCATATGAGATCATGAGTTAATAAGAATAAGGGAGGAGGAAATCCTCAAAATCAACTCATTAAAACATAAACCATGTCAATGCAAGTTGTCGTCAATGTAATAATCATATTGTATCAAGAAGAAGTTCTCATGCTAAATATTACTACAATTAAATCAAGATTCTTATAGGTTACTCCAATGCCTTTACGCATTGCATAGCATGTTAGTTAATTTTGTACTTAATAGTAACACTATCATGCATTTTTCACAGCAACACCATTTCAAACCATAAATGTATCACACATTTATTATCAGAAAACATACATAAGGAACACTTATCTTGTAATTCTTTGGGAAACTAAGTCTAGGACTAAGACTCTCCACCTAACCATAGATAACTGCAACCAATTCTCTCTTACAATTATCACCCTCAAGCCAGATTCCAGAGATTGAGGGGTCTTTTTCTCAAGGGATGAACCACAACATTCAGCTATTGCAGGGACTCTAGAAATATCTCCACCTACACCCTTCAACAAAGATGTAAGTAACAAGTGCACAAGCAACCAATCACAGACACAACAAAGAAGTTATCCAAAATCCCTCCAGGAATTTTCCTAGGAATAATTCCTCCACCCGAGCGCTTTAGGATTTGCTAAGAATCACCATCTCCACCCTTTGGTTACTGGGGACTTGAGAGGCAATTCTTCCCCACTTAGAATGATCTCCTTCCTTACTTCTTGCAAACCAAAAATTATCCTCCTGCTCTTTTGTGTTGTTTTTCTTTTGCGTTATGCCTTTGGCAAGCTACTCAAGTTTGCCATTTTTTTGTTGATCTTTAAAGTTCAAAGTCATCTCCTTTAACTGTGTTTTTTCTCCCTCTCCCCTCCTGCACCATTACTTATTGTTCCAATTGTGTTCCCCCTATCCTCCACAATGGTTCTTCCCATGTTGTTTAATAGTTTGTGCAAGACCTTCCTGCCTTGTGGGTTTGTGCCATGTCTCCCCACTCCCTTGTTTGTTGACTGCAGTCCAACGACCCTCGTGCGCTTGCATGCTCTGGCCGTGACCTCCTCAATGATGTTGCCATCCCATTTATTTTTTTATGTCATCCTTTGAGTTCATTTTCCTTCAAGGAAGCATGGCCCTGTCCTCTTGCCTAGCCTCCTCTTTAATGGTATGCTCCAACTTAATAGAATGCATACCTACCAGCCTCCTTGGTTGTCATAACAATTAAAATCCCAAGAAACTATCTCATTCTATGGAATTAGTGTCCCATAACTTAGACCATATTTCTTTTATAAAAGTATTTATATTGCATACATGAGTACAAGCAACTGGGGTTGTCACAGTTGGCAGTTTCTTGACACTTAAGAAGACAAAACATAAGCGACCATGGAATATAACCCAAATACAGATGCATAGACACAAACTAGCACCCAAACAAATGGAAGAGCTAGAGATTAGTCAAGAATAGTGACTCAAAGCCGAAAGGGTACTGAATCAACATATATTATAGTATAAGAGCAACAAAAAGAGGGAAAACCCACTGCAAATGAATCAAGGGGCATAAAAAGATCCCATGTATTTGAGAGCTCAAACTCAGACAAAGAAGTCCCCTCAAAGGAAATGGACAATAAATTGGCAATAGTAACCACTTCTCCCAACCAATGAGTTTGGTGAAAAGTTGAGAAAAATAAAGGCAAAAAGGGAAGCTAAGTGACTATATCACACTTAGCCCACAAAAAAAATGTAATTATTATTATTATTATTATTATTGTGCAAATTGAAGGCTAAATGATTGAATGCTTAACAACATTTGCATAATGTAATTTTGTCCTTGTTCTCAGGTTGAATAAAATTAGGATTTTCCTTTTTTTTTTTTCTTTAAATCTAAATTTTAAAGAGAAAGTATAGTTTGATTAAAAAATAAAAAGATAAACGAATATCAAGATATTCCAATAAAATAATATAATCTAAAATTTCAATGAAATAATTTTGATAGGGAACTAGCAACCTCTCGAGATATATGCAATAACCCATAGTTCCACCTATGGAGGGAATATTGAATCCCACATTCCAATGAGATCTCTATCTTTCCAGCCTTACTATGATGGGCCATGTCCCCAGGGAATTCAATCCAAGTGGATGGGATGGTAAACCACCATCTCTACAACTCAAGCTAGGCACCCATTAAATTATTTCAATTAGGGCAATGAAAAAAATTACCATTATTAAAATAAAAATATTCACAATTAAATGAAATATCGAAAATTTCCTAAAACATAATGTATTGAGGTTTTTTTTTAATCTTTATAATGTCTAAAGGATTGAAGATTAAAATATGTTTTTCAAATATATTTTACATAAAAAAACGTTAAATCATAATTTCAAAATAATTATTAAAATGACAACCTTTCTAGTATTTATTTTTGCATTTTGATAAAAAGGTGATCATGGATGATGCAAACTTGTGGATGGAAGACGAGAAGAGGACTTATGAACCAAGTAACCGGCGTAGGGTCAAATTTGAAATCAATCAAGGTATTTATAAATTCATTAATTTATTTTTGATAATAAAATCTAACCGACATCATTCTAAAGTTTGGTACCTATATTTTATTTTTTGACAACGTTATTTCTTTTGGATTTGGAAATATGGAAGTTTAGTATGTATATTTTCATATTCCATAATATGATGATGTGAGCTTCTAGAGCACTGTGTTATGGCCCTATTCTTGGCCCTAGGGCCTATGAGATCCCTTGCTCCTGTGGTATGTCTTACATAGGGCAAACTGGGGGATCTTTCAAAGCCCACCTTAAGAAACATATGGCTGACACCTACCATAACCGAGTCGCTAAATTTTCCATTGCAAACACACCCTCAATATCAAACATTTAGTTTCTTTTGATAAAACCAAAAACCTGACAT